>MU158919.1:507945-614158 GCA_015888305.1 Antheraea pernyi
CCGAGTCCGGATCAAAGGGAGCTGTTTAAAACTAAACAAAATAGGAAAACAACGCAAATAAGTACCTGAGCGAGACGGGAAAAATAACATAAGACTACTTAAATAAACAAACAATAAAAAGTAAATAAATTTATGAATAAATCACTGAAGAATTAAAGAAATACGTAAATAAATAGATAAATAAATGAGTAAATAAATAAATATACCAAGAAATAGATAAAGCAATAAATAAATACAAAGGAAAGGTCTCACTCAGTTCCAGGAAAAAGAACGCAGGTGTGCCGGATCGGAACAACACAATAACTGACGTCACTAAATCACGAGTATTAAAATCGAACTTAGCGCGCGCAGCAAAACGGACAACCGTTCGAGTCGACGGTCCGATCGGAACTCCCAGAAAATCGTCATTGTCGGGTTTTGTTTGGTTAATGACAACGCCGGAGGCCCACTTCCCTTCCCTATATCCTCTTCACCTGCCCCCTCCCGCAAACAAAGGCTGGCAATGCACTTGCGACTCCCCTAGTTTTTAAAGTGATCACTTAACATCAGGTGACCCAGGTGTTTGTTTGCTTCCTATGAAATAAAAAAAAAATTTTTCAATGGACCGAGCATATTGTTTTCGTTATAAAGAGGTTTTAGTTATACAAAAGGAATAGAACAAATAAATGGTTTTGTGGTAAACCATCCAAATTGGACTAATTTCTACGTTATAAAAATTATTCGTTATAACGAACGATGTTATAAAAAGTTAACACTATATTTCATTTATATGTAGACATCTCTGATACTTTCCATACTCTGTGCAAACTGAAGACCTTTCAATCATTATTCGTTAACGGCATATAATTATTTAGATATTCATTTGTAACAACAGTGGAGATGAACCCCCGGGGATCACGATTTATCGACCTTTTTTTTATTTATATTTAATTTACAATCGAAACAAAAATGCAGACGCTTTTTTAATTGATGCGATAATTTTTCTGCATTTTTTATATTGGATATTTTCACATAAAACGAAATTATATACTAAGTATGAATTAACGTTTCAATAATATAAAATAACTATTGGGGCGGCAGACGTTGCCAAGTCCTGACAATAAAAAAAAACTTGACAAATTGTATATCTAAACCTTCCTCATGAATCACTTTATCTACTGGTAAAAACGGCATGAAAATCCGTTCAGTGGTTTTTGAGTTTATCGCGATCAAACAAACGTGACAGACGACTTTGCTTTATAGTATGTAGTAATATTCTTATTTCGATGAAATTGTTCATATAATACTAGTTTTCACTCACGGCTTTGCTAGCGTTAGTGTAGATTTTATGTATAATCCGGGAACAATACTTTATGGAAGAGAAATTATATGTCCTTGTCTGTATTTCGGACGAGGCGTGAAATAACAAACAGACTTACATTCGCATTTTTTTATATACTTTATAAGTTGTAAGTATTTGATTACAATCTCATCTGATATGGTTTGAAATGGTAAACACGACAAACATAGTGGGGGGCTGGCTCTCAATTGCCGCTGCCGGAACACACCAACAGATGCTTGGAGATAGATTTTCAACTGGAGGATGGTAGCTAGCCAGGCAGAGTTAAAAGTTCTACCACCTTTCTATGGGTTCATTACGATTTTTTCCTTTGCCAAAGGTTCCGGCCTGTTAACTATGATACGAAACTATGTTAATAGACGCAATGTCCGAAAACACTAGCAACTAAGACATCATCGCTTGAAATTTTAATTTTATATCGTTTCAAATTTCCTTAGAAATAAATAATGTAGTATTCAATGTTTCAGAATGCATTTCAAAATAAAACTATAATCCATATCAAAGGTACTAGTAACACCAGGGGAGTCGCAATTGCGTTGTCAGCCTGTGTATGGGCGAGGGGTAGGGAAATGAGAAAGAGGTAGGGAAAGGGGGAAAGGAGGTGGGCCTCAAAGGAGGTGGACTTCCGGCGTTCTCACTGACCGAACGAAATGCAACAATGCAAGCACTGTTACTTCACGTCGGTGTTCTGTGAAAGGGTGGTACTACCCCGGGCGAGCCGACCCATTCATGCTGAAACTAGTAATAGCTACAACGTGGCTCTACCATATTTAAACAACGTGGTTTACGAAAGATAATTTTACGCGCTAACATCATAGGAAAACATGGATAAAAAATTGCATACTTTTATGAATTGAATTGAATTATTCTATATATAGGTAGATGCTATACAAGCCGAACGCTTAGGCCTATCGCGCCTCTCTATCGCTTGTTCCGCGCACTCGCTAGCACGCTCGGCTCAGGCGGAATGTGACAATAAGTCATGCTTTTCCGTGCATGCAGCCGGCATTCATCGATTTCATCATCATCATTACCCTTATCCCACCTAAGTAAGGTCAGCACAAGATGTTTTCTTTTTCTACTCTCTCGTGTGAAATGTCATCTCAGTATTCACACCTTTCACGCATATATCATTTTTCACGCAGTCCATCCATACCTTTTTCGGTCTTTCTCTACTCGTATATCCGTCCAGAAACATACTCAACACTATTCTAGTTACATGGTTTTCATCTCTCCTCATGACATGCCCATACCATGCTAACCTATTACTCCTCAACTTATCTGTCACTGGTGTTATTTTCAAACTTCCTCTGATATACTCATTCTTAATTTTATCCATTCTAGTTACACCACACATCCGCCTTAACATTCGCATCTCTGCCACGTGTAATTTTCTCTCATCCATCTCTTTCGTAGCCCAGCACTCAGATGCATACGGCGTTCATCAATTTATAAGACGTTATCACGACAAAATATTAATTTAATTATTTACGTATTTAAATAAAATTTTACAACAAACGAGATTAAAAATATACTTAGATCTAGCCAAACTGACTAAATAAACAGAACCACCTCGAAGGGACCTTCAATCGTCGCCATTATTGCTCCAAATACTTACTTCAAAGGAAAAAAATCCGGTAAATAAACGCTTTATCGTGACCCCGAATCGAGACTAGATAATTGAGGTCAAGAATTAACAACAAAAAAGAACTCGTACATATAAATACGACAATAAAACGAGACGAAAAGACAGACAGAGTATAAATATAAAAATCATTATCTGTGAATAAAATCAAATCGTGAGAAGAATCATAAGTTATTTTTACGAAATTCAACAAACGAGTCGCGATGCGTCGCTTCTTATACATAGAAAAATGGCTGAGTAATAATCGCTTTTAGGAAAATTGACCGCAATTAAAATATTTTGGGGAAATAAAGTAAAATTGCAATACTCTATTATATAAGCTTTTTGAAGTTAAAAGTTCTTTAGGCGCGTTGAGCGGTAGTTTTAGGAGGAGATATATTAATAATTTCGTGTCATGACATGCTATGTAAGCATGACCGTCCATGTTACGCTTGCACGGCTTGCGTCAGACTAGCGACGCGTAGTGAAGGGTCCTGTATACGTTTTGATATTTTGTAGCTCAACATACGATTGGTTAATAGACTTTATAAAATATATATAATTATTGCTCGGAGTGCCAATATATATAAAAACCACATTAATGTTCATAATTTCAATATATAAATCCTGAATTTTAAACATTCTCATTCACACTATAATAAATTTGAAAAATCAAAAGAGGACACGTTTATTCCATTGTTTTGAGTTTTCACTTCCGTCGGCAGTCCTTATGACTGCCTCGACTTTTGTTTTATTTTGCACTATTATATGTAATAATATAGATTTCATTGCATGGTTATTTGATTTGGACTAATTTTCTTCGCTATAAGAATATAAAATCAAATATATCTTGTTAGTCTTCAAAAAGCATAGCTTAACATTATCGCTCAACTCATAACTCGTTTTCGCGAAACGGCGAAACTTTCCGAGAAAATTATATAAAAAAACAACCGGCCATCAATCGAACCGATCGACCGTGAAGTCGCACATCTCTTTCGCTCTCACACGACCCTCGTAACGGAATCGGTACGGCGAACGAGACGGGTATAGTAAAGAACGAAGGATAGACCACGCCCACACTATCGATCTGATAATGAAAGAACGGGTTCCTGCGCGGGCGCACATGATTCTGATCTCACGGTACGCTCGTACTGCGATTGCGCGTGCATTTTCTGTATTATCTTTATTACTTCATCCGTGGGAGCTTTAAATCTTGTATTTTAAATGGTTATTTCTATACGAATGATAGCGCCCGGTTTCTTCTGCGACGACAATAGGTACGACCTACCATATATACATAAGTAACGCACAAACGATAGAGATGTGTTAAATCTATACTAATATTATAAAAATGGAGGGTTTGTTTGTGTGTTTGGTTAAACGCGCTAATCTCAGGTAGTCTAGTCCGATTTGAAAAATTATTTTAGTGTTAGATGGTTCATTTATTAAGGAAGGATATATACCATCACGCTAAGACCAATAGGAGCGGAGCACCAATGGACAATGTTTCAAAATCGGGTTTTTTTTTTCCTTTAAGTGCTTTCGCTGCGTGTTAGCGTTAGACGAAAGTAACTATTCCACACGGACATAGTCGCGGGAACAACTAGTACCAGATATATCGATAATTTAACTTGGTTAGTATGCTATATTTAAATGACCATATATATTTTTACGATATATTTTTAGATTTATAAGACAGTAAGATGATGACACTCGAAAGATATAAATAGGCTTTCTTTCAATCAAACTGAACGAAATTATTATATCGAAATTCGATAAGACAATATTTGTATATAGCTTATGCATTTCAATAGACATAACACTAAATAAAAAAAACTTACGATACAAAATCATGACGATCTATAAAAGAAAATTTTACATCTATCGTTTGTGTAAACGACACAATTTTTTTCCGTGACTTTGTCCGCATATTTATTATTATATTCAGGTTGATACACCTGTCTCCTTCTCCAGTTATTAGGCTACATTTAAGCTAAATTTTAATATGATTGGGGTTATAGGTAAGTAATGGGATTAGTCCTCATAAGGTTACAGACAAACAGTGCTATTGTCGCATTTCGATAAATAATAATTTTAGAAATAGAATGTTGTTAGATTTTACGTGTATTTCAATCATAAGCATATTTTTACTGCAAACAAATAGTAGAAATAGTATATAGTGTTTTTAACTAAGGGCATAACTGTTAACAGGAATAGATATACGAGTCTTTCACACGTTCCAATTCAGTGGAATACAATTCATTATTAACTGACTTTGGTTTTAACCACAATACATCTCAAAATTAGTTAACAGGCTTATTCCATTTTTTTACAGTTACTATGACATGTGTAGACTACAACGATATTAACTAAAATGTGGATTTTGTCTTCCCAAAAGTTTAATATTCAATCCAGTATTTTAGTTATACAAAATGGGTGTTTTGTGATATAGTATTTTTTGAAGTGGTAATTTTTGTGGGACGCAAAACGGTAGGGGTAGACACTGTGTCGGGTGGAGTGTTGAAAACACCGATTCTTGACGATCACCGAAGTTACACAACGTCGAGCGCGGTCAGTACTTGAATGGGTGACCGCTTGGAAACACCGCATCACGTTGGTTTCTTGTTGTATTTTTTTACTGTGATACAAAAGTTTCACTTCTATCGTGTATTTTTATGACACACTCTTTTTTTTCTGGCGCTTACATTGTTAAGGCTAACTAAACCTCATGAGATACATTTTACTAAACTAATGTATTGGGGAACAATATACCTTAAAAAGGCATATAAAAAGTCTACGGTGGTATGTCTCTCTAGTACGAAAAATCCACAGTAATATTATTTTTTTATTATGGGTTATTTTCCAAAAGTTATTTAGTTAGTTATTAATACTGTTTTAATTTAATATTTTAGGTTCGTCCAATGCAAATGTATATAGATTTTATGTGTATCAAAATTACTCTGTATGCCAAATAATTTAAAGAAATATTTTAGTATATATCGCAGATTTAATATTACATGCAATAAAAGTATTTTAAAAAAGTCGAGGCCTAAGGACTACCGACAGAAGTGAAAACTCAAAACAATGAAATACCTGTGTTCTCTTTTGAATTTTTAAATAAATTATAATGTGAATATTTCAATTTTAGAATTTGTTTATTGAAATTATAAACATTATGATTAAGGATCAATAATTATATACATTTTTATAAAGTCTCCTAATCAGTCAAACGTATGATGTGCAATATCAATGTTACATTTACACAAGCCCTTATACTACACGTCGCTAGTCTGAACAAGCCACGCAAGCGCATTACGGCCGGTCACGCTTGCTAGCATATCATGACGCAAAATTATAAATGTATTTCCTGCCAAAAATACCGCTCAAAGCGCTTAAAGAAGTTTTCACTTCAAAAAAAATTGTTTGTTAGGAACTCACGAAGCTTCTGTGATTCTAATAAACTATCAATCGATTGGATAATTATGACACCATGTTACATTACAACTATGTGAAACCGGATTATGCAGCTAGTATATATGCAAATAAAAAAAAAATCAAAACTCGAAAACTTACAAAAGTCCACTTTCACATCACTAGTATACGGCATTCGTGTCCGAATGACTCATTACAGAAACTTTTAAATGTTTTCATATGAAATTATCTGTCTCTTTCACTCACGCGCAGAGGTCAATGGCAAAGTTCTTTGACATAATAATATTGTACCTCATATTTCCATAAGTACCTCCAAGTCTAGATTTTAGATTGCTACAATTTTATTTGCATACAATGTTTTTGTTGCCCTGGAATTACTAAAATCATATTAATCGTAAATTAAATAGAGAATTGTAAAGGTCAAGGAAGAGAGAAAACAATTACTTGTTTTAATATTTTATTCTATCCTATTACATTAGCTACTCCCCGAGAGATGTCACTGCTAACCCCTTTCTACAATACCGACTCTCGCGCATGTCTCTCCATTACGCCATCTATTGAAAAATTAAATGAACTATAAAAAAATAATAACAAGCGACGTCGCGTAATATATTTTTTGGACTTGCAAGCCTTTCGTCATTTCGTGTTGATATTCCCAAGATCAAATGCTTGTTGATATCAAAATAATTTTAATGTTAGCTGTTAGAATCGAAAAAATTAAAGTTCGCCGTCATAATCATGTATTATTTTATAAACAAATGATAAATATATATAAACTACATGGTATCCATTTAAATAATAGGTTAACATGCTATCTACAGAGTCAATCAACTACGTACATATGTAAGACAAGAAAAGCCACCGATATCGTTTTGTGAGATGTTAACATCGGTAACGTATCATATAGACGGTTAGTGATATTTTAAAGGAATGTGTTGTAATTTCTTAAGTCTATCAGATATAAATCGTGGTACAAAAAGAATAGAATTAATTGTAGGCCTCGTCATTTGAGGTAAAAGTTGCATGTGCTCTAAGGTGGTAAACATACTAAACCTGTATTTGCTCCCAAATACAGCTGCCGAAATACTTGCGATATATATATATATACTATATTATAGCTTGGCGACAATTTTTCAACTTGAGGGTGGTAGCTAACCAGATAGCATTAGAAAAGCCCTACCTACCAGCATGCTATGGTTCCATCATCGCTTTCTTTCACTTTAAACTTCGCCTTGTTCGCTTGGATCTAAACTTACAGTCCTCGTCAAGTCAAGTCAGGGCCTTCGTATTGTACTTATTCTTATTCTGAAAAAGGGGCTATGCAAGTCTTTAATCCTGTATCACTGCTGTTATGCAGGTAGTTAAATATAACATAGTTTGTAAAAGTATTTTGTAAAATAAACCAGTTGTCTTTAGAATCTCAATGAACGATGTTTTATTAATCACTTATAAAACATAACAACTGCGACCAGTGTTGACCTATTGTGATCGCCCCATATTACTAAAGCTCTCCGCCTAGTCCTATAGTATTTAAAAACTGCAGGATTTTTTTGGCTGAGAGCATCTGTATCTCATCCGGAGGCAATACATGCTTTCCCAGAATCCGCTTTCGTTTAGGCTTCAGTGGATCACACACACACACAAGAGGTGTTTGTGGGTCTCATCCGCACTATCACAAAATCTGCACTCTCTTGTGCCCTGGACACCGATGTTGTACAAGTGCTTTTTAAGGCAACAGTGTCCAGTGAGTACTCTCACTAAAACCCGTAATTGATTCCTACCGAGTCCCAGGGCCTTGCCAGCATATCGCTGATTAAATGCCCTGATGAGTTCTTTGGAATGGTTTTGTCCTGGCAAGTAATGCCAGAATCTTTTGGCTTCTTGATTGTAATGGTTTCTAAGGGTCAAAAGAGCTAGGCTTTTGGGTATTCCACAAAATGATTCAGGACCAATGTGTACTCCCATAGCACCTGCCCTTGCAAGTTCATCGGCGGCGGAGGCTGCGTATAGTGCAGTCAAAAGCATAATATAAAACAAAGTTAAAATTATAAGATTTTAAAAGTGGCATTTATTTGTCCTTAAATCGTCTCGATGTTATACGTATAATATTATACATATCTATACCTAATTTTATGTTCCGTGCATATATTCACAAGGGTCCAAAAGATAGGCAAGCGTTTTACATCGATAGACGCAGTGTGAGACCACACTAACTACTGAGCCAAAATCAAAAATACTTTATTCAGTTTATGCCCCAAGAACGCGCTCATACGTCAAAACCATGGTCCGGAAAACAACCCGTTCGTCGAGAAGAACCAGCAATAAACTGGATCGGGTTTCCTTTTTTAACATATATATATATATTTTAATTTTTTAAAGTACCTTACAATCGTTTTTGGTGGATGCACATTGCGGCGTTAATCTGTAATTTGACATTCTGATGCCAAGATATAGCCATCGTTTTGTTCTTGTGAACCGATTTTTCATACCACGGCTAATTTACGAGATTGTGAGGTCACAACAAATAAAATTGTAGCTGTCTATTAGATATGAAGTAGATAGAGTTTAAGCAACATCGGTCATCACTCACATAATCATCGGTAATAAAAATAATCGCATACGGAGATCTCGGAACGCTATTAAAATCGAATCATTGGCTTCGAGCGCATATTATAAAATACTAGCTGCCACCCGTGCCTTCATCTTCGTTCAGGAACAATATAAAACTTGATAGGAATAAAACATACTTTAGCGCCAATTAGGGGTGAGTTTTAATAAAACACATTGCATAAAAACTGCTTTCAAGTTTAACAATTTTAAAAGTTATATATCAACACCCAATTTTTGATCTAATATTCGTTAAGAATGTAATAGATCGTGATTTTACAAGGCATCAAGTGAATCAATGACAATTTTACTGTCTAATTTAACATTAAAAAAAATATATATCTAAGTTAACAAAACTAGATGATGAATCATAATACTATAATAAATCCAATATCTGGTCATTGAGTAGTTTTTTTTTTGTAAACAGTTTTAGATGTAAATAATTGTCGCTTGATATTTAAGACTCCTTTCGCTCGACCTAAATACTAGCTTTTGTATTAGGAACGATCTCGTAATCTCCTAGGAAACTTTTAATTATTTGGCCAACACTTCTAAACATCACCTAGTTTTCTAATTCTATGGGAATAATGAGAAGATAATACTGAAGATGTTATGGACACCCTTAAAATGAACTATTTTATTTCCCAAGATTTGTTTACAGCTTATATATTTGACCTCCGACCACAATCCCACTTCGTGTTTAGTGATAATACATAATGAGCTATTTTTTTATTGTAGCACGGCAAAATTACCGATCTATGCCTGATGGTAAGCACAGTATAATCCAAAAACAATGGCAACCACCGAGTGGTACACTATTCATCGCCGGTCGCCGCTGTCATGCCGGCCTGCGAAAAGCTGGATATGCACAGGCTGATCCCGAAACGCTACCCGCAGAACCAAATCACTATGACGGGCTTTTTCGCCATATACATGGTGGTTGTGACCCAATCAGGCTGTAAAACCCTACCACCCCGCTTTCGCCATTGCCTCGTTCGTTATTCAGCAGGGTACACAACGTACAGTTGAGGTTGGTTTGGGTGTCTCAAGTCTTAAGATGTTATTCGACACTCTTTACACCCCAGATACCAGCTTAGATGGTATCATGATAAACAGAGAGTTCCTCTCAAGTACAGTTACCTGAACACACCAATATGTATTTGGCGACTTGTTACCAATTTGAAGCATGCAAGTAAGCAAGCAATTTGATGGCGTTATTTTCCTTCAACGAAAGCTCAAGATTCATTCTGTAATTTAAACCCATGTGAATCTTTACCCTTATTAACATCATAATATACTTACCTATTACCATACCTATTACCATTACATACTTACCTTGGCAAATATGCAAACCTCAATTCCCCAAAAACAAGAAATCAGATCAGGTCAAAAAAAGATCAGGATTTGAAACCAACTACTAGGATCGAAGTGTTTTCAATTACCTCGAAATCACCATATGATGCTTCAAATATTTCGAGTCAATGGAATCCGGATTCAATAAAAAACTAAGCTTTCAAAACCAAATCCAACATTACCTCGTATTAACAAGTTCTAACGTATGCAAATGACCAATAAGTTCCAAAGATGTAACTCCTTTACCGGCCAGATCAATTTGGTGTTGCATTGTATGGTAAACATGTCTCCATTAGTCGTACAAAGGACCCTCGGGTAAGAGGAAATTGATCTTAGATGCCCATCCTGTGTGGATAGGTGGGTTAATTGTGACGCTTGTGATGTAACCTTGTAATACAAATGAATCTATTTATTAGTTACTAGCTTCTGCCCACGATTTCGTCCGCGTGGATAAGTTACCGTTTACACAGCGCACGCAGCGGAAGCTCTCAAAAGAAACAAAAAGCCATTTTAAAACATTCTCCATTCGTCCTCCTTTCCTAATGGTCTTAGCGTAATGATATATAAGCCAATAGCATTCCTCGATATATGAGTTATGTAAAACTGAAGAAATGTTTAAATCGGACCAGCAGTTGCAGATTAACGCGTTCAAGCAAACAAACTCTTTTAGCTTTAAAATATTAGTATAGGAAGGGATAATACAAAATTACTCGTTTCTGGCCACCAGCTTCGTATCAATTGCAAAAGTGCTAAAAACAATGAAGTCATAAAACCGTTTATACAGGAACGAAGACGCAAGCACAAACTATTAATTATAGGTCATGGTACTATTCTTAAAGAAACAAAACACAAACAAGATCTGGTAAGGTTTTTGAATTTTGGGTTCGAGTTTTATCTAACTAAACCTAGATCCTTTAATATCAAAAATACTTTATACAATTTAGCTTCATAAAAGATGCTTAATAAGAACGTCAGAACTCTATCATGCGATTCTTTAATACTTTCAACTCAAGTTGAAAATCTATCGGCAAGCATCTATGAGGGTTCTGCTAATCTATCTAGGCTTAAAGTGTTTACCACCTTGGATTGCATTGCTATTTAATATCAGGTGAGCTTGTGCTCAAACGCTAAAACCTATTTTTTAATTAATCATATGGCTAAATCCTTTATTTTATTATCGTACCGATTTATTGATTACCCTATTTGTCGTTGCGTGGTTCAATCTATGTGGAACAATGCAGCAACTTGCTACTGCTTAGTAGCACCCGGAGAGTACGTGTAGAGGAATCAGAGGTACTCTTCCTGCGGACCAGGGTAACATCAGTAGCCAAAAATCTTTAAATAAGAAGAAAAATTATAAACTAAGGGACCAAACGCTCAAATCCTAGATAACTCGATTGATAATGAAAAGTATAACACCTCGTGATCCAATAGGGCATGACTCATTAATTAGGAGAATCGACGCCTGGCCCGTCTCACAGCCATTAAGAACAATCTAATCTTGTTAATTTAATCCGAAGACACGTCCCACGCGAGAGGAAGTCAATCATCACTGTTTTAAAACTGGCGTTTTGTTATTGGATCCGTTCAATTACGATATAAATTCAAATTATGTTCGTATCTGTTGCGATGTGAATTAGTGACGAGCGTTCGGTCTCGACTCCAAAAGTGGTCAACATTTTAATGCTAGAAACAATCACAAACTAGCTGTTCTATGTTTCAGGCTCACAAATAGCAGTAACAGCTTTAAAGTTAATAGTGTTAAGTTCTACAACGAAGTCCCAAACCAATCTGTCCTGGATAGTAAAATCAGGCACTATGTCAAGCAGGTTTTGTTACCAAAAGGCTTATCTAGGATCATTATGTGAATAATAGTGATGTTTAAAAACGACACCCATCTTTGTACATCCACTAAACACGATTGTACAATGCCTTATTATAAAAATATATACGATAAAAAGGAAAACTGGGTTAAGTTTGTTATCGGTTCTTTTCGATGACTGGATTGTTGTTTGGACCGGTGAGTTTTTTATACTTCATAGGTTTTTTTTATATTATAGGAGGCAAAAGAACAGGCGGGTTATCCGACGGTAAGTGATAGATACTAGCAACACCAGGGGGAGGGCAGAATGGGGGAAGGGGGAAGAGGGAAGTGGAGATGGGTCTCCGGTGCTCTCACTGATCTAACGAAACGCAAAAATGCAAGCACTATTACTTCACATCGGTGTTTCTGTGGGTCGGGTGGTACTACCCCGGACGAGCCGACCCATTCATGCTGAAATCAGTAATAGCTTCAGCGTGGCACTACAATCTCTAATAGTTATAGCGTTTGGATCTCAAGTGCAGATTTTCAACTATAGGATGGTAGCTAACCAGGTGGATTTAGAATAACCTTTCTATGATTTCATCATGATGTTTTCTTCACCAAAAGCTCCGATTAAGTCGCAAGGATCCAAACGTACGCCCATCGAAGCGTTTTCCGAACACGCTATGAACTAAGCTATCATCGCCTCTGATAACAGCTTCAGGGTGCGAAAAATAAATATGTCCTAGTCATAACCAAGTTTCAACAAACAAGCTGCATCTATATACAAAACATTGAAATCATTCTACGAACAAACCTATAGATAAAATTAAAATTATTGTTCTATATTATGGCTAGGCAAGCAAACCAATTTCAGCAGATTCTGATATCGCTTTCATATTATAAATTATGTACCTAATTAGCGATCAGAAAAATGATAGATCAGAAACATGTCTTTGAAAAGTGTCAACGTCTTAAAATCCCATATTATTCTCGAACAAACGGTAGGAATATAAAAAAACAACGATTCCACCTTCAAACCACTTATATAATAACAATAACAAATTTCGTTTAAGATACGCCTACCATATTGAAGTTTAGTTTTTATTGTCCAAACAGATCGGGGTTTGAATTCTATTGTATTATAAGACACGAGGCATGATTTATTGTATGAAATTTATAAGGAATATTAATTAGAATTCTGATAATGAATAGAAATGGTTGAATGGTGTGATGGCTGCGTGAACAATTTTTTGTTGTTTGTTAACGACGCTTTCATAGAACTTTCAATGTCTCCACATAAAGGAGTTGGTGACAAATAAGCTGTTGGAAGCAACGGATTCTATGTTGCACTAGATACTCTGATACTGGAAATCTGTATATCAGATAACGGACAAGTTGGCAATCTGTCGCCAAGCATTTGTAAGCTTGTTCCGGTAGTTGCACCTTAAATGCAGACTTAAGCCAGCTCTAGGAACTTCTAGGAACCTCTCCACGCGAAACCTAGAGGTTTCGATCTTTGATCACATCATTATTTAACATTAGGTGAGATTGTGGTCAAATGCTAAAACCTATAAAAAAAACATATAACCTATAAATATACATATAACCTATAAACCTATAATAATGGCATAATTAAATTGCATAAATTTACAAATGGATATATTAGAAGAAGCATGAAAACAGCAGTATTAACAAAGAAGTTAAAAGATATCAAATCCCAAACAAACAAAAAAATCAGAGAGACTCTTATTTAATGAGCAAATTCATCAAAACAATTGAAATTTTACATAATATGTATATGTACTACAATGCTTTTACAATAGATAGGATCAGGAATACATATATTAACGGAACTATGTAAATGGCACCAGCACAGAGAAGTTGAGGGATGATAGATCAGCGTGGCATGAGTATATTATGAGATGAGATGGAAATCATGTAACCAGCAGTTTGAAAAAGATGGATTGATAACTATTGGACGAACGATATATATAAAATATATAACTATGTATTTCGCCGCTTATAAACGTTGAGATATTTAGGAGGAATAAGAATTAGATGATGTTTTTTTTAACTTGATTTGGACGTTATTACGAGTTATAAATATAATTACTCATATGGTCCCTTAAATAGAATTACATTAGTGTGAGTAATGCGTTTAGCTAATCTGTTTTATGTTTGAAATTTGTAACAGAGTACGTACCGCATTGCCCGTCTATAGATACATAGAAGTCCTTGGTACAACACTTGAATGCATTGGTTATATAAGAACAGTATTTAATTAACAATTACCTTCCCATCGTTATACTTTAAAATATTTAGGTGTTAGGCAATTTTGGACTTTACTTTTGTTTATATAAGTCATGAAATGTATAACCGTTGATTAACACTTAAAGTCTCAATAAAACGCTATACAGGAGCTGAAGGAGATGAAGTTTTTAATGTAATAGCAATCAATCTACATATGGTAAAAATAACATCAGTATTTAGGACTAATAAACCTCTTTAATATGTCTTTATTTCTGCAATGGTTTTTGTTACAATTTCAATAACAATATTTTACTTCAAAACTTATCATTAATAATCTAGTATATTTAATAAAAAGTATATCACAAATATAAATAATATGTGAATGTTCTCAATATTATCCATCCCTTTATAAAGCTCGCCTTTCAGAAAGGAAGTCACATCTCGAGCGTTGTTTTCGCCCACGCCTTAAGTTAGGATTGTCACTTCAAACATATCTCTTTCTTTAGTAACCGTCATGACATCTTTATCAGTAATGAGATTTAGAGTTGATTTATATCTCAAATTATATAGAAAATACAAAAGACTAAGAAGTCATAGATGATTACAGCTAAAGCTAAATTACGGTTTATCCATTTACAATACAGAACAGAATACAATACAAGATGATTATTTGGGAATAACTTTTTGCATTTGTGATTTGTTATTAATGAAACGTGTATTAGACAATAGTTTATTGATATGCTATAAGTAAACCCTAGAATACATTGATCTTGCAAATTTGGTTTCAAATTTCTCAATACATTACAACTCTTTATCAATTTGAAAAGTAATTCTTTTTTCAACGAATTTGTAAGGTATGAAAGTATTGTGTATTCCTAATAATTATATGAGACATATTTATTAGGAGTGTTTGAATAAAAGTAATTAAAGATAAGATTATTTATTTGCTGTGGAATTAATTTATTCCGAACTTCATTTTTGTGGCGGCTTCCTGTTTAAGGTTTTTGTTGCTATACTTAACCACTACATCCCTTTACCAATTTTAAGAAACCTCTGTTAAATATTATAACTATTGATTAGGTATTGTAATAAGATTAACCATTGGTAGAGTTTTCAATCTATCGTTAAAAGGCTTGTGTATTGCATTGTTTCTGAGATTAGATCAAACAAACAAGAGAAACCGCAATTATATTGTTGTGTCAAGGTTTTTACATAATTAACGATATTTCTAATTCCTACTAAGAAGTCAACCCTTTACACGAAACTCTTGAATTTTTGTGGACCTTATATTTGTTTTTGTTACTTTTAAATTCTATGAGATCTTTTGTTATCTATACTATATTCGTTTCTTTAAGGAGACATACAATTTAGCAGTATATTCTGTACTTTTTTTTGTATTTTATAGCGCATGACCACAATCTTGATTGATGTTAAATAACGACTTTATTATTTTCTGGTCCAAGCCAAGGTAGTAAACACATTCAACGTAAAGGGATTGGCTATCAAGTTCAGCTACCAGAACACTGGTACTTTGCGACAGATTTTCAACTTGAGGATGAAAGTTAGCCAGTCAGACTTAGAAAAACCTTACCACCATGTTATCGTTTATTTGTATATATATATGTTTTTCCTTTCCTAAAAGCTCCCGCTGATTCACAAATATTTTAACCTACGTTGATAGACGTGGTTTACGAATATGTTAAATAATTGCTATAATTGTTTCAAAATCAATCAATCCTTATCTTACCGCATTCTCTGCCTGAATGATACACCACAAAAAATATTAATAAGAGTTACATTTTCAACATCTTAGCTGTTTAAGGTAGATTATTATACTTTTCAATCTTTTGTTGTAATCTTTAGATCGATTTCACGATAATCGGATTTTAAAAATATATGAGAATCCGCAACCCTGTCCCACACGTCGTTTGTACTGGATGGCTCGGTAATATTTTCGCCATCAACTATACGCTTTGATTCAGATACCCATTGTTACACGTTTAACAATTGGACCCGCAGATGCACGCTGCCCACACATCAAATTGTTCACTTGTTTGTATGTTTGTTTTTCATAAATTATATAGTTTTTGATATCATAAAACGTTTAGTGCGTTTGATTTTATCCTTTTATACTTAAATTCAAATAGATGTAAGCCATGTAAGTAATCTTACAAAGAAAATAGTTTTCGGATTCTATGTAAGACAATCGCAACCACAATACCTCACTCTAAGAAAGCTAGGTAGTAAAAAAACTGTATCTAACTATCGCACCCAGCATGTACATGATGAGAAACCCGTCACAGTGACCGGATTTAAACTGCCGTGTTTAGAAACTATTTGTATACCGAATCAGCTTTACAGATGATTTATGAAAATCTGGACATAGCTGTAAAATGCATTACGTATAAATCTTGGCAAATAAAATGAAGGTACCATTAAACCTGATTCATCAGACGTGCTTTTAGAAACTACACTTCAGCTACAAGTCTCAACTACTGCTCCAGATTCTTCATCAACATTTCGGGCTGTTTTACCAATGTGTATCAATTATTGTTAAATTTTTATCTATTTTATGTCTATCCCAATTACATGATTTCTTAACAGTGTCTTTTTCTATCCACATAGGTGCGATGCAAATATAATGTTTATCCATCTCTCCATTGGAGGTTCATTCGCAGAGTAAGCATAAATCAATCGTTTATCTCTCGACTTTTGTCATGGAAAGTTCCTCTAATCCTACTACGTTTTCATATGCTCTTAGCATAATATATACGGAAATTTACAATGAAACTGTTTGAGATGATTTTATAAATATACTGTGTTCTGTAAGAGGGTTACCATGATTAAAGTTTTTTTTTTTATACATCATTGGAGGCAAACGAACAGGTGGGTCAACGATGTTAAGTGATCACCACCGTCCATAGACAATTGCAACACAAAGGGAGTCGCAAGTGTGTTGCCAGACTGTTTGGGGGAGAGGGAGTGGGGTATGGGGAGGGGATAGAGAGCGGAGGGGATGGAGAGAGGAGGCGAGGGGTGAGGGTAGGTGGGTAACCGACGCTCTCACTGACCGAACGAAACGCAACAATGCAAACACTGTTACTTCACGTCAGTTTTCTGTGAGAGGGTGGTACTACCCCGGGCGAGCCGACCCATTCATGCTGAAACCAATAATAGCTTCAACGAGGCTCTACCACCTACAAGAGGCATTGAATTGTTTTATTTAAAACTAGTTCGTTTCCCCGACTTGATTACCTTGAAAATAGTCTTCTATTTTTCATGAAGTTACTAGATGGAGTTGAAGACTGTTTTTTACTTCAAACGTTTAAAAATTTGAGCCTCACCCCATCAAAATGACGACATGGCATAACATGATAACGTGTGACACTTATATAGACAGTATTTCAAATGCAGATTTTAGAACACACCCATAGGGTCTTAGTTAAAATGAGCTACCATAACACTTAATATGTATACATGTATACAGAAATCTACGTACAATCTAAAACTATAATGAATGTTCGGTATTAATAACTCAAATAAAAACTAACACACAGCCTAAAGTAGCCTCTCGATTAAGCCCATTCGTGAACTACGTAGTACCTCTACCACTTCTAGTGCTTTCAATTAACATCATTGTACTAACTTCACAACTACTCAATACGAATTCAAATCGATATACATTGCTTTTAATAAACAGAGGACTAAAGATTACATTTTATTATACGTTTGATGCGTCTCAATATGAAAGTGAAACAAACAGCAATGGGTAAAATACGTGTCTGGTTTATTCAGCGCTTTAAATCGCTAATTTCTTCAAATAGATTATTTACTTTAATAGAAGCTTGAATTGATCAGTTCACTACTTATGATGAACTAGTTGATTCCCGCAACTTCGTCTGCGTCGTTTATTATCCCAATTGTTTTGTCATATCTGAAAGGGCACCGTTTTCAACGAAAGCTCCCAGGCGGCTTGACCTTTTCCGACACTTCCACTTCGTTATATCCAATTAACAAAAAATCTTGACAAATTATATATCTAAACCTTCCTCATGAATCACTCTATCTATTAATGAATATCACGTGAAAATCCGTTTAATAGTTTTTGTGTATCTAGCGAATAGACAAGCAGACAGATGCGGCGGAGGACTTTGTTTTATAAGAGTAAGAGTTATTAATATTTTCTAAGCGGATTATTTATCTGAATAATCACAGTATACTATACAAATAGTACATAAAACGATTGACGCGTTCACAGTCAACACGACTAACTTCGATATTAACAAACAATGATGCTTTTCATAATTTTATTTATACCATTCATCTCACACGTACCGTGTGAATGGAAGATGACGGGTCGCTTCATTCGACAATTAAGACGATGCTGCCTATCGTGGATTGTAATTAATCTACCAAGTCCTTTCAGATCTTTAGTTCTGAATTGTTGAAGAAAGTGTTATTTGTGTACAATGAATTCTGTATTAGACTAGCCGTGGCACGCGGTTTCATATAAGTTTTTTTTTTTTTTGAAGTGAAAACTTCTTTCACCGCGTTCAGCGGTATTTTTGGATGGGGATAAAGTTATGATTTCGCGCCTTTGCATGCTAGTAACCGAGCGTGTTGCGGTTGCATCATACTAGCGAAGCGTAGCATAGCGGCCTGTGTAACAGGTGTAAAACTTTTTTTTTCGTAGCCGGACCTAGGGGAGCTGTGTCGGGGGGGGCATCTTCTTATTGCACAGGTCCGGCGGACGGAGGAGACGGTCAGTGTGTACCCGGCTGCCTCCTAACAGGACGAGGCCCGGCGGCGGCGATTTCGCTGCTGGGCCAACAGCTGGGGCGGCACGATGAAGTCTATAGAGATCTCGTGCCGCCCCAACTTAGCGGCAGACGTACACCGTGGGGTTTTAATCCGTGCGAGTCGGACATAACCCACCCTCACCCCGAGAGGGTGGTGTATCCATAAGGGATTTCCCCACGATAAAAAAAGGTACTTTAATTTTGGTTTCCTACTTTTAAGAAAAAAAATTCAAACGCCTTTGAATCATTACCTACTCGAATCCTGTCTATGAAACAGACATGTGTGCATAATTATATTGTTATCAAATATTCTATCATATATTAAAGTATGTTTCTTTTTATTTGCTTTACAGTGAATATTAGAAAATCTTATTCCGTTCTATTGTCGGACAAAACACAAGAATTTTATATGAGGCTTAATTAAAATTCAACAATAAAGAACACAACACATTTCATACATTTATCGATAATATTATTGCCACACTATCATAACAACTGTGTTTAACAATTAAATGTTTCACACAAAATAAAAAGAATAGCTTATTCATTATCCAAACATAGCTATTATTAACGCCCGATTCATTAAATATAGATCCATAATAATACTTGTTTTTTTTTATATCATATGTGACAAACGAACAGATGAGTCACGTGATGTTAAGTGATCACCACCGTCCATAGACACTTGCAACACCAGAAGAGTCGCAAATGCGTTGCCACCCTGTGTGGGGGAGGGGGAGTGCGGAAGGGGGAGGGAAGGTGGGTTAATATTAAACAAGTATTCAAACTACCATTTTTATGTCAAAAAATTACAATTATGTAAACAACCCATCTGATGGTAAATGGTTAACGTTACATATGGAGAACTGCGACATCAGCAGTACCATTTTTATGTTACCAACCTTGTAGGGCGTGTTTCACTACCTTTTTGAAGAGTCCCATACCGGGTAATTTCATAACGCTAACGGGCTCAAAACAAAGATTCTAAAGAACTTTGTAGAGTGTGTGAATGAGCAGCCAGACAATGGCAAAAGATGCGAGGTTGGAACGGCGAAGAGAGCACTATATAAAAAAAGTTTTTCAAAACTCTCTCCATTTTACACGCAGTAAAGCACAGATAGAGACACGTAGAGACCTCTACCTTATGTTATATAAACAATGGAGTTTATAATTATACAACCAATATTAGAAGTAACATATTCCTTGGGTCACTCACAACAAGTTGCTACTCCTAACAATTAAGTTCTAACATCTTATAAGCTAGTAATCATTTTCAATTATATCCTTCGAAGTGGGATGGACACAGCAGATCAGGCACACTGGTTTGCGGAAAACACTATAAACAAGACGGTCATGTTCTGTAATTTCATTTCTGTTTCTATTACTATTTAGCAATATTGTATTCTGCCCTGATAACCAGTGAAGATCAAATACCTACCTTATTTAATTTAGATCTAAGAGATATATAAGTATAATGAATAAACATAAAGACATATATTATATATAAATAATAATGACGTTGAAGCATTTAGTTTTAAGACTCAACAACAGCTCATAGGTTTGTAATATCAGTGTATATCCAGCTGTTGAGACCCTTGCAATAACCTACAATTAAAATAGATTGGAATACGTTATTTTAGGCACAAGTATGAAATGTGACTTTACAACCTATTTTTTTTTAAATAGGTTATATCGTTTGATCATAATCTCCCCTGATGGTAAATGACGCTGTGGTCCAAGATGGTAAACGCGCTAAGCCTAGATGGGCTGGCTTTTAAGTGCAGCAAGGGAAACATATCAATAGTTGCTTGACGAACGATTTTTAACTTGAGAGTTGTAACTAGTCAGACGTATTTAGAAGAAGCCCTACCACCATGCTAAACTTAACAAATCGATCAGTGCAATCAATACCTAAACTAACTATCTGTACTTAATTGATTCTTGGAAGACATATCTCATAGTGAATTTTGTTTTTCATGAAGTACGATTTTAGATTGTACGAACTGAACAATCTGTTTTCTCTAACGCGACATTAATGTTCAATCCGCATTATCTTTTCGTCCAACCAACCAAACACCATGCCGGTTTTAATTAAATTTAAACCTTAAGCCAAATCAACACGTCCCATATTACAATGCAATAATTGGCTGATATGATGTTTAAGTGTGAACAATATCGGTGATCAAAATCATTAATACGTACACTGGATCATCTGTAATGGACTCTGTTAGTGCATTTACAGGCGATGATCGTGTGATTAATATTCATATGAATTGGGTACTTTACGTACAGTAAACATTGTATTCACTGCAACAAATTTTGTTGTAAATATGTACACATCATCTATATATACTACATATCTGGTATCGGGTGGTTCTTACATTTTTTAATCATTAAACCACGATAAAAATGGAAAAGCCATGGAATTAACTAGAACTTTTATTTTGACCTTGAATAACTTTCAAACCAGTCAAGTTAGCAAAAATCACAAAAAACCTTTTTTGCAGAGCGTCAAATTTGCTACAAGAATATCGACATATTCCGTTTATGACTTAAAAATGTTCAATGTTATAACAGAATTTTTGCCATGTCTTTTTCTTTCTATATTTAGAACCTATTCAGGACTATCCTGAAGATAAGAACATACCCTAAATAAGGAAAACGCTAATATATAAAAATATAAATAAATATTGTTAGATATAATTTATAAATTACAACGCAGTTTTACCGATCGTTTTGTATGTCACTAAGTCAGCAGACTTAAAGATTTCTCTAGAGAGAATGTTCTCTTGCAAATCAACTTCTATACCTTTCAATCAATAGTATTTTGCTGTGCGTAAATATTTAAATTATTTTTCTATAACTACGATTTCTAACAATAAATACTAATCGCAAAAACTAATAATAAACTCGAACGAAGACGCGATCTGTTGGTAGGAACCTGTATAATTAAAAATCATAAAGCTGATAAATGTCTTTATCGAAATCAATTTAAAGGAAAACCAACCGATTACTTCTAAATGAAGTCGTGGTACAAAAAACATTATAAACAGAGTATGATAAATGAAAAGGATCTAATTATAACATAATAGTACGATAAAACCTCACAAAGAAAATCATAAAGTATATCCTCGAGTAACATTTAGTTTTATTTTCATTAAAATCTGTTCGGTCTATCAGAAATTACTCTAATTTTAATGACGACGCGACTTCAGTACGAGAGAAACGTTGATAAGTAAATAGCCTTAATACATTCAGATGAGTTTATTAATCCCTGTTTCTTTCATTAGATTCCACGCGGACAGAGCCGCGGGCACAGCTAGTAGTGAATAATTTTCCAATGTATTATTTACAGTATATATTCAATCGGTCAATCGGGTTCACGGTAAATTCTATGACTTATCAAGGGGCAAATCTTTGGTAAGCTTTTCCTATTTCTACTCAAAATGGGTTTGATATAATGAGACCTAAACAACTTTTATTTTACTTTAATTATACAAGAGCATAAAAAATATTAATAAGCCCTTCTTAAAACCTAAAAGTGATTATGGCTTAGTTGATAACGTGTTCCGCCACCGCGTCGATGGACGTATGTTCGAATCCTAGCAACTGAGTCGTAGCGCGCGGTGAAAGCGAACATTGTGAGGAAACCATATCATGGTTTGTCTAAATCCACCTGGCTAGTTAACATCTTCAAGCTGAAAATCGGTCGCCAAGCACCTGTTGGTGTATTCCAGAAGCTTCACTTGAAAGCCAGTCGTCTCTAGGTTTAGTTTGTTAACCATATTAGACCACAATATCATTTAGCATTTAGCCCCCTCGGCAGCAGCTCAAGCCTAGGTCCGTTCCCTCGGCGTGGAGCCCTTGAGTACGCTGCTCGCGTGATACAGTGACACAAAATCTTACATCACTGCGACAACATTACACATATCACCTCCACACACGTGCACGCATACACGCTTACACATGCAGGTGGAAGGGTTTTATTTTTTTCCCTTATCAAACTGTAATAGTTTAGAATATTATCCGATACGAAATATATATAAGGGTTGTTGAGGTATGTATGCTTGGTACACCGTATATGTTTCAACAACTCATATATGTATGAATAGTTAGCTTAGCTTAGGTTAGCTTACATAGGTCGCAAATTGCATGTATCAGGCAAAAGCCGAGGTGTGCCGCGCACCCTTGAGCTAGTTGTCGAAATAAAATCGGCTGAGTGCCTTAAGCGCTCGCCTTAGTAGTCCGGTGAAGCTGTTAAAACCTTGCTTAGTCAATAGCGTAGTCAATTCGAAAAAAAAATATTAGCGCATTTAGCGCACAGCGTTTGAAGTGGAAATGGGCAGGACACATCGCACGTTCCTCTGAAGAAAGATGGCCAAAACGAGTAACAAAATGGACAGGTCCGGGAGGTAAAATACAAAGGGGCAGACCAAACACCAGATGGATAGATGACATACATCAATTGGCAGGAAGTGACTGGATAAAAACAGCTAATGACAGGGGAAAATGGAGGCAAATGGAAGAGGCCTATACCCGAAAGGGGCCATGACATATATATCGATGTCAAATGCATATTTATTTAGCATAATTTTTTTTCTCTTTGTATAATCGTATATATTTTTTAAATTTTTGTAAAAAAAAATTTAAATGTCATGGAAATAAATAAGACTTATTATTATTATTATTATCATTTAGCATCAGGTGAGATTGTGAGCAAACGCTAAAACCAATAAAATAAAAAAAAAAACCTTGATAATTTATGTGACTTAATAACAAAAACATAAGGCAATTTTTTATTAGAATTTGTCAGATATAATTATGAGTAAAATAAACAAGCGCTACTAACTTGTGCCCTGATCCTCAGCAGATGTTAATAAACAAAATAACTTAATGCACCTGCTGATAACTTAATCTGTATTGATTATCATCTAGCGCTTTCCGACATTAACATTTTGTGTACGTTGCATCTCGCTCTAACGACTCAGCTGAGCTGTCAAGATGTCAAATAGAATTAAATTAAGAATACATAGATAAAGTATATCATAGAAAAGACCATCGTCATCCAGAAAGAATCTTTCGGTAACAATTATTATGACATCGACTCAAAACAGGTAAATACTTTTCTGCCACTTGGTCTTGTAAATAGCATATCCAATTTTTTTTATACTACGATGGTAGCAAACAAGCATACGGGCCGCCTGATGTTAAGCAGTCACCGCAGAATATGGACGCTTGCAATATCAGAGGTGTTACATGCGCGTTGCCGACCCTTATTAACTATTTAATTAATTTATTTATTATAATATTTATTTAGCCCTTGAAGAACTCCAGGCTGTAGTCTCCAGGAAAAACCTTAGCAGGAAGCTCATTCCTCAATTGGAGCGTTTGTGGGAGGAAACCCCCCTAGAACCGGACCGTCCGAGACCATGTCGGTTCTAATATGAGAGGATGAATTCTCTGCGGATGATGAGCGGTAATTTATATTAACTCTGCCTTGTGTACTGTCTAAGCCAAGGCGTTGCTTCGCAGATTCAGTCTTAGACTTCTTCACTACAGTACGACGTAGCAAGAGATTTTTCGATTTAAATATTTACTGAATAGTAATTTTATTGACATTTTTACGAAATTTTTAAAACTAAAAGGTATTAATTAGTGTCGTAAAACACATATTAACAAAATGAATGAAGCGAGTAAATTAGATGACGCAAAACCTAATCTAATACGATATTGTGAATCATCAACTTTACAATGTAGCGTTTCTAATCTCCTTCGGGCAATAACGATGTAAGAGATCAGAAGACGTCACATTCTGCGAAATAATCTTTGACTGATCGAAGAATCGGCTCAGTAATTAACGGAGGGTCCAAGAAATCCGATGACAAACTTGATATTTTCGAAACTTATTAAGGGATCAATTAATTTTGCTTGATTTCAGATCAATTGTTGTTTGAATAACAAATTTTGTAAGATAAATTATTATTTTAAGGGAAGTTTTGGAGGTATACGTGATCCTTAACAGCTATTTTATTATGGGCCTATTTTATTGAGTTTTTACTAGTGGTTCCGTTGAATCTAATTGAATTCGGTTTTTTTCTTTTTCTTTTCTGCAGACTCGTGGTTCGCACCTTTTTCTGCTTTCTCTTTTTTATTTATGTTAAAGTTGTAATTGTAAGCAACTTTTGTTATTATTTTACATTTTAGATCGGTTCTTTAACTGACACTATTGCTTCTATGGAAGCTTTATTTTCATCTTTAATCTTTTTTTTTTATACCACGACGGTAGCAAACAATCAAATCAAATCAAAAATACTTTATTCAGTTTAGGCCCTAATAAGGCGCTTATGAACGTCAAAACTACCACCGGTTCGGAAAACAACCCTGTCACCGAGAAGAACCGGCAAGAAACTCGATTGGGTACATCTTTTTAACATATATATATATATTTCAAATACATTATACGTTACAATACCGTTTTTAGTGGATGCACAGAGAGGAGTCAATTCCAGACGTCACTATCGTTCACGTATTGATCCACTCTATAGTAGCCTTTCGACACTAAAACTCGCTTCAATCATGCGGGCCGCCTGATGTAAAGCGGTCACCAGAGCCTATGGACGCCTGCAACATCAGAAGTGCGCGTTGCCGACCCTTAAGTAACCTAATTTTTAATTAAATTTAATAGTCATTTTTTAAATAATAATCCACAATGTCGCGATCCAGAACGTCCACGGCCCAATGGATGAACTAATTGTGCTGTCAGGTACGTCGGTATAATAAACAGAGGTGTTAGTATGTCTGGATGTTGCTACTATAGAATGTGAAACGTTATCGTATATTTGCATCCTTCTGCCCTATGTTTACAAGATCACCACCGATTTAAAAGGCAAACCCTGAGATTTGTAGGTGGTAGGGCAATGCCGAAGTAATTATTGGTGCTATCAGCTTGAATGTATCGGTTCGTCCGGAGTACTACCTCCCGACATGAAGTAATAGTGCTTCCATTGTTGCGTTTCGTTCAGTCAGTGTAGGCGCCGGAGGCCCACCTCCCCTCTTCTGTCTCCCTCCCGCCTCCCCTCAAACGTACTGGCAACGCACTTGCGAGTCCCTCGTGTTGCTAGTGTTTATGGATGGCGGTGATCACTTAACGTCAGGTGAGCCGTCTGTTCGTTTGCCGACTATGATATTTAAAAAAAATGAGAGAATGCTTAATATAACACATTTTAGATTATAGTATAAGAAGTGTATTATTAATTGGTTGAATTCCGCGAAATTATTACTGACTACTGCTTTTTTAATTGACAAAGTTTAGTCTGTCGTTTTTTCCCTGTCATTTGTTACCACCACAAATTTTACCATCACTGCTAAGCACCTATAAAAAGGGAAATGATGTATAGGTTAGACTATATTATTATATATATAGTATTATACTGAAAAGTTACAAACATTTCGTAAAATTATCGTCTAAATCAAATCAGTCCTTTCCAAAATTCAACTGGACAGGCAAAGGACGCTTAATAGGTATTTGGTATCACGATAGTAGTAAAATATATAAAGACATACTTACATGCTATACAATAAACTCATAAACTCGGGATCTGATTAAATTTGTCTAATATAGTCTACCAAGTTGCGAATGAACACCAATTTTCGTATTTTTACGACAGATCTGTCAGTCTGGGGGGCGTTCGTTCGATGTCAACCAATCTAACTTTGTCGCGGCGAAGCAACACATTTATAGCATTTACATGTGTAGCGAGTTATCTGTGAATTCAGGCATTACTAGAAATTTCCCTAGGTTTTTTATGTGCTTCATTTTTTATACTGAAGCTTTTTTATTATTTATTTCAGGCTCACTAAAATCAGTAACGGTTTTTTAGGTAATAGTGTTAGATTTTATAATAAAATTTCAAAACACATTACCAATTTGCCAGATAGTAAGTTCCAGTGTTTTGTCAAACGGGTCTTAATTATAGGGTATTAAAAAGCTATTATTATATATATTATTATAGTTATATAGACTATAGGTAAGACTATATAGACGCCTCTCTCGGTGCATCCACCAAAAACGAATAACTGTATACGTCTATCAAAAATTGTAATCCTAAGTTATGTATAATGAGAAAACAAACCAGTGTGCTTAGTGTGAGTTTTTGTACACACTCGAACGCGTTGACGTTCACTACGGTTTGTATGGGATTTTAAAAGCGCCATCTAGTTGCTCACTTGTCAGACATAGTTTGTGAGTGCGAGTTTTGTTTGTTTACTTTATAGGTATCAAGTTTCGAAACGCGAGTATGCGCGAGTACGTAAAGGCGCGTAAATGCTTATTTGCGAGTGCGAGTTACAATGAAGTGCCATTTTTACGTTCCAAACCGAAACATATTCATATTTACGCTAGTATATGTTTCACTGTGATTTTTGTCGTGAAAAGTTTAGCTTTGTAGCGTAAAAGTGTTTTTATAGCATAAATTATATAGGAGTACGTTATTTTTGTGTTGAAAATGTTCAAAATACTGAGAGTACAAGATATAAGAAATAATATGGCCATTGTTCAAACAAAAGTTCGCAGTAGCAATGATCCATTAGAAGATCTTATGGAGATACATATTATGAAAAGGTATCACTTCATAAAGAAAGCATTACAGTGTTTGTGTAAATAACTTATACGACAAACAAATCTAAAGTCTTCATCACTACGAGTTACATTGAAAATAAAGGTAAATATTGTTGATCTTAATAAGTGAACTTTTTATCATATAAGTGCAATAATCGTGATCTCTACAAAATGTGCTTAATACACATGTGTCTGGATCCTATCAGGAGCTAATAGGGGTAGCAAATAAACTCTCATGAATAATGCATTGTAAGGAATATGTATATTTTACATCTAACATTTTAAACATATATCCATAGTAATTTCTGTGTATTTGTTTATTTTAAAATGTATATACATATGGTATATTCAAGAGTTACTGTAATAAATAAAACTAGTTACAATTTGTTTCAACTTGATATCTTTGAACAGACAACTTATGAGCATGGTGACACAATTTTTACTAAATAATATAACTATATTCCAATTTAAACAAAATTGTGTATCTATAATTGGTATATATATGTCCTAACACACAGATGAATATATTTATTAATTCTTTCAGGTTTCATTGTAAATGCTGTGATTAGCTGTATTGATGGTAGTCGTTGCATTGTGTTTGGACCTGCTAAAGAAGATGAACATCTTTATTACTATTGTAAACACTACCAGTCTCTTAAATGGATAAATGGTAAATATTATGTTAACTTAAGGAAATGATATGTATTAGAATGCTATAAATAACCTGCAAATATTTTTTTCACATATGATTGGGTTGATGAAAACCATATTATAGGTTATATGACTTAGTTATATGGGATACAATATAGTCAACTATATAACCATATAATTATTGCACTAACATGGGAAAACGGTGTGGCTTTTGCTAATATATATATAATATGTCTGACATGGGTGTATCTAGACAAATTGCCAGTGCATTACTTAGAATAAACAAATAAACCGGGAAAACAAATGTTTTTTCACCATATACTTTGTAATTGAAATAGGAAAATTTAATTCCATTATTTTTTTATATCAATATTTATTTATTTTTAATTCCATAATATACATGAAAAAATATATGTAGATTCTATAATTGTATTTTATTTATATAGCAAATGAATGTATTATTTCACAGTAATAATATTGTTTAAATTTTTAGGAGATTGGCTTCCCACTACACCCTTTGTTGATGATTCTAATTGTACATACTACTACTGGCACAACAGAAGCGAATTATGGAGAAAAGCATACAAGGGCTGAAATATTCATGAAAAATGCTTGTACAAGACTAAAGAACCAATAACAATGTTTGAACCTAGCAGTTTATCACTGTGAACTGTAAAATGTAGCAGAATGAATTCAGGCTTGTTGTGCCGTACATAAAATGCTGGTTATATTTGGCATTATAGTATCACAGGAAGAAGAATGAGACCCTGATCATGAAATTATTTCTACTCCTACGGAGACAGTAAACACCTCACAATATTTAATTGGCAGAAGATTGTTAAAGGATAAATTATTATGCAGAGTAGAACAATAATAAAATGTCATCATTCAAAAAAAGTATTATATAATGTCATTATAAATAAAATAAAACTAATTTTTTATTGATAATTTCTATAATATATGTTGATTCTAATAAATCTAAAGAGCTCAGTCTTGTGTTTGCACAATTTATTTCTTAATTTCATCTTGTTACAACCTCATTTCCATATAATCATGACATCACTGCATTAAAGTCTCCACTGATCTTTCCATTTTTTATTTTTCTCTTTTTCAAGTCTTCTTGTGGTCTCTCGCCCTTTTGTTCAATTTAAGTCTACAAGTTAAAGAAGCCAACTCTTCCTTGGACCTTAATAAGATGCCCGTATCTAAAATATATAAATAGCATTATAATTACAACACAAATTCAGTAAAACAATAAAATTTTACGGCAAATGTAATAACCTCAAACACTTACTGTTTCATATAATTTCTTCTAATGTCATTGATTAGTTTACATTTTTGTGTAACGAAATTACCGATTTTGTGTACATAAATGTAGTACATTTTGTCTAAAAAGTATAATTTGTAGAAATGTAACATTCACAAATCTATCAAGTAAATAAACAAATCTGCGTTTGCTTACGTAACCCGCCTAAATCGATGCGTAGCTAGTTTTGTTGAAGAGTATATTGTTTATAGAAACTTTTCAATTTGGTCGGGGTATCATATGACGTTAACATTGCCAACATAATAAAAACAAACTTATCATTTTATACGGTGAGACAACGTCAAACGAATCGCCAACATAAAATGAACTCACACTCGCATGTACTCGGGTCTCATTACGTTTCCCGTAACCTCGGTGATCGCATAGTTAAAGTTATTCGATATATTTTTGCAAACTCACACTAAGCACACAGATCGAGTTTCTTGCCGGTTCTTCTCTATGACTGGGCTGTTTTCCGAGCTGGTGGCAGTTTTTACGTTAATAAATGCCTTTCCTGGATATAAATAGAATAAAGCATTGTTTGATTTAGATTTGATACACAAAATCTGTATTATTTAATTAGATGTTAATTTAATGGTGAGGCTTAGGAATGTCTTATTTGAAAACGTGGTTTTGAACATTGCAATTAATATATCAAACGTGTGACTCAGGAATAAACGTCGTGATCTAACTATAGGATAGTGGTAGACATTTTGCAATGCTTATGTATTTAACCTCAAGCAAAAGTTGATAATTCTTCTTTTGTTTCCAGTTGTGCAACAGCTTTGAGACGTACTATCTCTTGATGTCAAACGTGATTTGTCAATAAAGTATTATAATTTATTATTATTACTGTAATATTAATAATACAGAAGTACCAGAGCCACAGCACTATACAATGTTATAGAAAAAATGGAATGGACGGTAAAGTGTTGTTAGTATAATTGTAGTTAATTTTCATTCAGGATCTTATAACATATTTGAGATTTATTAACTTCCATATCAAAATCGTTTTTTAGTCAATCTATATATTCTGCTTTCAACTATGGCTAGTAATCTGTTTTATAAATTTGAGATATATAATTAAAGGTTTCTAATGTAATATTGTTTTATCCAAATACTTAATTTTACCGTTTTTGCCTCCATACACAACCTTAAAGAATTCATGAATACTTTTTGTTTTTCGACAATTTGAGTCTGAGTAATTTCTCTATTCAATCCATAAACAAAACATTATCGTTTTCACCTTAACTATAAATATTAGAAATGAATACGCAACAAGAAAATTATCGGAGAAAATTAATGAAAATTAGTTTATTATCCTATTAACAAACATTGTCAGGAAACTAAGGAAGTAATTAGAATTAGAAGAGTGACAATTAGGGTTATTCTTCCTTTTTACAAATTAGACATTTACCAAAAAAGCGTAAACATTCGGATTGCACGCAACAAAGGACAGATACGACTTACTTTAAGTTTTTAATGAAACATCCTTTGGCGAAGTTGATCTTCAGAACGAAAGAAATAATTTAATGACTCGTACGTAATATTGTAGAGTTATTTTTCTATGTTCATTTTATTATTGGATCCTATTTTTCCTACTTCAGCCAGTGTTCTAGATTATTATTATAAATAAATTCAAAGTCGGCAGTTATTCCCTTAAATAGAGTGTCCATTGTTTCACTTTTAAATCAAAATGGCTACGCCCTTTTTAGAAAATTCTAGAGATTTTTTATGATGTCTCAAAATTAATATAGACATTCTACCGGTCAAACACTCGACTTGCACAACTTTATAACAACACAAATGTAGCAAAAATATTATTATTTTTTTTATGTAATAGGTGGCAAACGAACAGGTGAGTCACGTGATGTTAAGTGATCAACACCGTCCATAGACACTTAGACACTTGCAACACCAGGGGAGTCGTAAATGCGTTGACTGTCTGTGTTTGGGGGAGGGGGAGTGGAGAAGAGGAGGAGGAGGAGGCGAGATGGACTTCCGGTGCTCTCACTGACCAAACGATACCCGACAATGCAAGCAGTATTACTTCACGTCGGTGTTCTGTGGGTCGGGTGGTAGTACCCCGGACGAGCCGACCCATTCATGCTGAAACCAGTAATGGTTTCAGCGTGGCTCTACCACCAACAAAATATTCTATGTATTCGTAATTGTGATTATTTGCCGGACTGTATAACCCAATACATTATCGTATTCTGCTTAAGCCACGTGAAATTCTAGCGTGATGATTCTTATTGTGAATTCTATTGAGATAACACGGACCCCCAATTTGTTTATATGTCGTTTGTATTCACAAATCTTCGGGGCACAATCAAAAGTTTCGTCCCAATCAAACTTTTTTAAATGTTCCCGATTCGCTCCCGTCATATTTCTTTTATATCCCTCGTTTCTCCTCTGATCTCATTCGCAGCTATTGCCTCTTTATAACCGTGTAATATTTGCGTTCTATTTTATTTATATACTAGCGCTCGCTCGCGGCTTTGTCCACATATTTTTGTGAATAATGACACCATAAATTATTTTCATGTAACTTCCTTTTGTACCTTTCTTCTTACGATAATAAATAGCACAACAGTTGCTTAAGCACATATTCCATTCTTTTAGGTTATTACAAAACTTAACACTTACAGACTCCTAGACAGATAATTGATATAATGCATATATACAAATTGTTAAACGGATTCATAGAATTTTCTAAATTTCTTCAAAAAATACCTTTCAGTGTCCCACGTTTAGGCAGTCGTTTATCAGCAAACTTTTAATTTACCATTAGCAAGAGCCAACATAGGCCAACATTGTTGCTCTTTGTATCGCAAGCTTTCTTTTTGTAATAACTTATGTTTCAAATTTGATATATTCTTTTGTGTTTCTTTGGGCTCAACTAGATGAAAAAGGTATTTAAATGTTGTAATTTCTTATATATTTTCTTTATTGTAATGCTATGAAATATTTTATATAATACATGTTGTGTTCACATTTATCAGGGTTCATGTCAATTCTTGATCATCGAACTTAGTTTTGTATATCATAAATAAATATACCCTAACAATAGGTATATGCAGCGCACACTGAGATATACCCTTATTCTGCCAGCGACTTCATTCACATAGTAGTCAGGTGAAGCTGTTAAGACCTTGCTTGGTCAATAGCGTGGTCAGTTCGAAAAAAAAAATACATTCGCGTGGAATGATTGCTTTGGGATAACGCTAACACGCAGCGGAAGCTCTTGCAAGAAAAAAAAGATGATTTTGAAACATTCTTTATCGGTACTCAGCTCCTATTGGTTTTTTTTTTCCCGAACTAACTACGCTATTGACCCGGCAAGGTCTTGACAGCTTCACCGGACTACTAAGGTTGGCGCTTAAGGCACACAACCGATTTGGGTTTTAGGTAACATACACAAGGGTGCACGCACACCTCGGCTTGGGCTGTTACCTGGAAAAAGACGCATCTGTCCTAGCTAACTATTCTAAGCTATTCATACATATATATATACATTTGTGAACCATACAATCGAAATTGCATGATTCACAAATGAATACGTGTATATCGGATTGAGGCTCCTATTGGTTTTAACGTGATGATATAGCCTGATAAAGTAATTCTTGAGATTAGCGCGTTCAACCAAACAAACAAACAATCCCTCCAACGTTATAATATTAGTATAGATAAAGCTGAAAGAAACAAAATATATCTTCTTTCTCTTCTGCCACTTAATCAACGGTAATAAAGCTTTCTCTATTCTTCAAAACATAAGTATTCTTAAGGGGTAAATATATAAATAATCTTTTATCAATCAAATTAAATAAATAATCATACTTATTGGATTTCAAAAAAACCAAACACATCCTTCGCTTATTTACGAATAAAAGAGTGAGTAAAAAATTATCACGTCTGTTTTTCAAAAGTTACAAACAAACATAACTTTACGTTTTAAAGTCGTTTAAATATAAATTGCAAAATACAAATTACTATACGCGACATCAATAACGAATTCAGGCAATAATCGTCAGTTTGTAGCGTAAATGACCTTTCGTGTGTTGTACGAGTTACAAGCGGTAGCGTTTTTGTTCACTTTTGCGTGAGTGTGTTAGAAATTCTCTTCTAAATTCTTAATATCAGAACTGTTGAATAATTTATTTTATTCTAGGTTTTAGCAATTGAACACAGTCCCAACTGATGACGAATGATGCTGTGGTCTAATATAGTAAGCACGCTGAATTTAGAAGAGGATTGACTCTCAAGTGTAGGTATTTTAAAATATTTAAAAGTGCTTGGCGATGAATTTTCAACTGTGGTGGTAACATTTAGGTGGGCTTAGAAAAAATCTTGTCATCATATGAAAAAGCTTTACCAGCATGTTCTCAATAACCCCAATACATGAAAAAACCCTAATACCATACAAATATGTATTGCTTTTTAAATTATTTGTTATTGATAAAATTCTAATTAAAATATTTTATTATAAAAATAATGTCTCATTCTTTTTTAGATAAGAAGTCGCAAATAGGCTCAAACTTTGACATTATTTTCGTTTCGCCATTTGAACAGCTTTTTTATGGTGCTTGATTTTAAAAATATAGTCATTTTATGACCCATTCTAATGCACTTACGGTATAATTGACCGTGAGCACAGCGCAGTTCTACAATACTAGTGATCAGCGAGAGGCCTACAACTACAATTCTACCTTGTATTGTATATTTTATTATTTTAATTACGCGATATTTGGTCCCCACAATAAAGTATTTTATCTTTCATATGCGTGTCACTTGTTTCGTATAGCTTTATTGTGGTGACAACCCAGTTGGATATAAATATTGTGTCTTATTACCCGGTAAAGCATTACTCAAATGTAACACATATACAACCAACTTTCTAATAATTTATTATGAAAATAGTTTATTACGCTCGAAACCCTGAAAACGTAGCGAATGATGTAGAACGGGGCAAATTCAGAGTGGTAAAAAAATCTCTATACTTATAAGTTCGGAATTATAACTCGCTCTCCGCTTATAAAATCAGCCATACAATAACACAATACCGCCGAGTTTGAATTATAATTATTGCATGTTTAACGTATGTCTTCTTCAGTTAAGGCTTTGGGTGTCCCTATTTTTACGTGTCAGCCGGTTTACGGACGAGCGACCCGCTGCGTTGTTATTGGAAACAAATATTTTTTTTATTGTTACATCCTTTTTTAATGGTTACAACGATTTCGGAATTTATTCTTTAACTGCCAAGGCCGAGGATATATTAAAGTTTCTTTAACAGGCCAGTTCATTCGAAAACAAGGTTTTTTGTTTTTCCGATTTTCCGATTGTACCGGTTTTCCAACTTTACAAGTGTTTTTGATATTACCGGTTTAAGAATTATATTCGATTGGACCACGGCCACCACATAGCAGGTGTAATATCCGTCTTAACCTTAGGCGTATTGCATTTGGGGATCAGCCCATTTATGTCCAATAATCAATCGGGACGACTGGGTAATTTTACCCAACAAGAACGATAGAAACTGACTTCTGATGAGAAACTTATCACAGTGTCTCTTTTAGTTTGTCTTGCGACGGGCCCTTCCAGTATTACACGGGCTTAAAAGAGAAGAAATGCGTTGCAAATCTCTTGTAAGTCTATGTTATTTCTTATTGCACTTTGTAGGCATTCAGGCACAGTGTAGTCACTCTTTCCTACGCTGATAAAAATTAATACACTAACGTCTTCCACAAAGCCATATATTTAATAAACAAATTAAATCTACAAAGATATCTCTCAAGTTTCGCTAACAGAACACACCGACAGGCATCCTGCCAACAAATTTTCAGCCTAAGGATTCCTTATTAGTTTGAGTCTAGATAATTATAAACAGATAAATTATAGTTCTCTTTATGATTCCCTTCTTGTAAAACGAGTTATATTATCTCCTGATTAAGTACGATATGTGTGTATGACTTTAAAATACTGTCCAAGGTATCCATCGTTGGTTCTAAAAATTTAAAAACAATATATATGTTATGGACCCACTAATTAATCATGGGACTATTTATACAGCTAGGGCAATAAAAACAATGACAAGTAAAATCAGGCTATAAAATTAATACTTATTTAAACTTTATATGAAGATTTTTTTTTATATTAAGAAACATTGACACTAGAAACTGCAATATATGGATTTTTTCGGTTAATTTATTTCTGACATTGATGCCCCTATAAGGTTATGTGTGGTTTGATGAAGTAATAAAAGTGTTATGGAGCTGTTAAATTGACACATTTGAATTCGATTGACGGGTCCCGACCACGGCCGAGTGGGTGCGCGTTCGGCTGGAAAAATGATCAGAAAATAATTATCAATACAAATTTATTTGCGACATTCCTCAATTTATATAGCAACCTTATTATACCGTAGTAAAGTTTAATTTATAATAAATATAATTTTTCTAAGCGTAAAAAAGAAATGTGTATATAATTTTTTGTATTCGATTTTGATCTGCCGTTACGATATTACTCGGTATGTTTTATTTTCATTATTTTAAAGTTTATATTTCTTTGAGAATTGTGAAATTAAGTGCATATATCGTACATGTCTGGTGTCGTACGGGGTTCAGTAGCGTTGTTCGATCGGTCGGAAAGATGAAATCTCAAAAACAGATTCCGTCGAAATAACACTGTTTACAGATACCTTCATCACGCTTCATGTTCAACGGAGGTGTTAGTAGAGACACAAAAATGGTTGTTTATGGGCTTTGGTATGACATATTTTGTTAGCATTTTTGAGCGGTAGGGCTTAATTAAGTGTATTCACTCTAATATTCTTACCAGACACTGTTTTGAAGTTTGAAGACACTGTGTTGTATTTTGCGGCACGACGTCGAAAGACGTGGGTTCGAATGGTAGCAATTTTAGAGTTTACGATGAAGGAAAGTATCGTGATGAAATAATAGCAAGGTGCTGGGTTTTTTCCTAAATCCGCCTGGCTATCTATCAAGTTATAGTTATTTTATTTTTGACAACCAACTTTTAGTAGATTATTACTGCCATTGTCACGTAGGTAACGATCATTTCAAAAAACTAAGAAGATGGTGCCTGTCTGTCGAGGAGTTTCCAAGGGCTTTACGTGGCAAGTCAGAATCCATGCTCCGTTATATTATTTCCGATCCAATTCACTTGTTCACAATAACCGAACGATATTACGTAAAACACCACAAATACCATTACATAGTATAAAACAAAGTCCCCTACCGCGTCTGTCTGTCTGTTCGCAATAAACTCAAAAACTACTGAACAGATCTTTATGCGGTTCACCAGTAGATAAAATAATTCATGAGGAACATTTTGGTATATAATTGAGGCATATAAAATCAAAAACAGCTAAGTGCCAAATTTGCAGGAAACGAAAAAAATGTTTATCTATTCCCAGAGTTGGAGTTTTACTTATATTCAAAAACGAAAATTAAAAGGCTGTATTTTATTTCTTGTAGGAATTAAATGGTGATTTGCAACCAATAAGACTAGATGGCTCCATACTCAGTTCATTTTTAGAACTTGTGGCACTTAGCTGTCTTTGATTCTATATGCCTCAATTTGTCCCGGATATTTTTATAATCAGGGCGCGACAACGTCTGCCGGGCGCGCTAGTTACAAAATATAGAGAGAGTCATATAAAACAAGATTATGAATAAAATTAAAATGCCGTATATGACATTTCAAGGTCTTTCCAAAAACTTATGAGGTTTGGTTATAACTAATCTTAGGGGTCCGTGCTTTTAAAATAAATTATTTTAAAACGGGAAGACATCTAAAGTATATTATAATTAAAACCATTATGAATATGATGTAAAAACATAATAAATCGTGTTATTCATGTTGCGGACGAGCTCGTGAGTTCCGTACGTGAGGGAGACATCGAGATGTTAATATCGTCGGTTCAAATCTCTAAGGCCAGTTCGTTCACTTCTCGGTATTGTGACCTTTAGGACACGCGTATGTTGTATTTGATATGAAATTATATATTTACATAATTATTTGTTGTCTCTTAAATCTGTCAAAACGTATATAACTATAATTGAGCTGAAAATTTTTTTGGTGATTTTTGGTAGGGGATAAACTCACCGCGTCACCGATGACCTCGACATGCTTGTGATGTATTGAGCTTGCGCCAGACTAGCGACGCGTCATCATATAATCGATTGAATAATAAACTCCAGATATTGAAGAGTTAGCAGTAAACAAACAAATAATTTCATTGTTTTTCCCTTAATATTGAAACTTGAAAAAATTATAAAATTTGCCCCCCCCCCCCCCTACCTTAATTTGTATAAATTAATAATTTTCTATAATACGCTTGATTTATGAATTGTACGAATGAAGCTATGTGTTATAATGGATATAAGTTATTAATTACATCTTGGTTTGCTCGGCCTGGCTCGTTCTAGGAAAGGCACCCACGCCTAGCATCCAACGTAGCGAGATTACATATTAATGCGTTCATAGTTATATCGCTTACTGGAAATGCCAATAAATCTTTTATACGACCAATAGCCCATAGGGAGTTCTCACGTATACATGGATAATATTTTATTTCAACCCATATCGTCATTTGATATCAGTTGAGACTGTGGTAAAACTCTAAATATTATAAAGTATTTAAAAAAGTATGTAATTGTATCTGTAATATTTTTGAAGTGTATATATGTATGATGCCTATTTATTTGAAAGGCTATGTAGTTTAAACGACTTGGTCAATTTTAACATATGAAATGTCTCAATCGCGTGGATAATGTAGATTATATAATGTTTAAGTATGACCTTTGGGATTAAAAAAGAGAAGACACAAAAATGAGTTATTTGTTTATTAACACTCAAATCACTATAACATTTTATTTATCTATAGCTTGCAAAATAAATAACTATTAAAAAATGTCGTAATAAATAACAGAAAATCTTTTTTTTTTATTTGTCTCAATAATCCACTGAAATTGTATGCCAGGAAAAAGTAAAAGCGCCATAACTCGTGAAATATCGATCTTAGAGATTTGGTTTGCAAGACCTATTTGTAGAAAATTAAATTTCCCACAAATGTTTCCTTAACATTTCTCCTGTAGGTTCAACCATTAATAAAATAACAATAAAAAGAGCAGAATTGCTACAAAATTTTACCTTAGTGAGCTACGCGCATATCCTATCCAGTAATATTATAATTAAATAAGCTTTGAACCCCAGTCGTGTGGTCAAAGTGGTCGCTCTTTATTCTTTGTCTATGGTTTATTGTACCTTATTACTTTGTCCCTTTATTGTGTCTGCATTTATGAATCGATTAAGACTTTAAGATTGTACATATTCCAAATAAAACTGTCCAGTACATGCAAGCATTTATGGTCATATTAACATTATTTCTAATGTAGAACGACAGTTCGGAGTAAAATCTTCGTAGAAAATATTATTAATAATTGTACCGACTTTGAAACATTTAAATTCCTAAATAGTTGGATAAGAACTGTTGACACCAGAGCCAGTTAACGAGAGACAAGTGGCATTATGTTTCTGGGGTCACAATAAAGTCTTGTATTTCTATCGTTCAACAACTCTTACCGATACCTCATGCTTGAGCAAATCACTTGTTGAGTCTTCTTCTTTTTACTCTTATTCCACCTAAGTAGAGTCAGCACAACATGTTTTCCTTTTCCACTCTCCACTCTCCTCTGTTAGATGTCATATTAGTATTCACACCATATATATATAGTATCCACCTTCATACTCAAAACTTTTCTAGTTACATTACTTTCATATCTTCTCAAAACATGCTCGTACCATGCTAACCTATTACTCTTCAACTTATATATCAGTGGTGTTATTTCCAAACTGCCTCTGATAATATGAGACAATGCCATGCTTTTCAACCCTTCTGATTAGATACAGCATCGCAGTATAATAATCCAAGAAACTGTCCTGTCCCAAAAAGCAACTAGCGTAATAATATAACCCAAGCCATAGTTAAAACATAAAAACTAATGACTCCTTAAACGATGATGCCATAAAAAAGTCTTAAGGTCATATAATCTATTAACACCCAAACGGTGGCTTGGGACCGAAAAACCCCCATATAGATTTTAAATTTATTTCCCATCCGACGAAATGTATCGAAAACACTTCTTGGGTTGTATCTAACGATTACAAACCCTAATGAATACGACATAGAGCATACTTTTACAAAATTCTATAACAAATCTGAAAGTTGCTTGATGAAAAAACTTAAAAAGATAATAATCCTATTCGACGAATATGCTGGCATTCAATTTTGGACTCTATGTATATGGAATTATGAGAACGATATGACAGTTTTAACTGTAAATAACGATTGTTATTTTAATAAAACCAGGTAAGTTAGTCGCGGAGGGTCCGTAATAAATAAATATCCACACACTTTGACAAATGAGTGAACACTACCTTTATGGAAGCGGTTTGTATGAACCACTGGGACGTATGCAGCGGTAATGCGTTGTTTTTTTAATTATTTTATTGTCTTTTCCTCGAAACTGATTGTTAGATAAAGTATAAATTCCAATGAAAGTGTTAATGCAAGCCAAAATAACAAACAAAAAACTGAAATATATACATACATTTATAAATTAGGATGTAACATACACCCCAGTGGAGGGATGGTAGATATCTGTTGTGAGTTATAACAACCAAACACTTGGTGATAAAACCCATAATGTATATCAAGAAAACGCAAATCTTGAAAGCCGATGCGATAGCGACAAGCAGCAATCAATTGCCAATCACTTGCTGGTCACCGCTGTTCGTGGTTAATACTAAATTTACGGTCAGAGACAGCGTAATCACTATAAAAAAAGTCAAATCTAATCCTACAAATTTCAAACAATATTGACAAACCACCCGAGAACATCAGAAAGCGATACCAGAAGATAGTGATCAAATAAAAACACATCGGATACGATACGAATGATCGTTAAAAACACAAACTGAATTCATATTAGCCGATTAATAAATTCCGAGAAGTCGAAAAATAAGACATAAATTTTAATAAAATGTACCACGATGCTGTATCGGCCGGTGTGATCTTAAGTGCAGTCGTGTATGTATGTATTGTTTTAGATGTAAAGATTTCGAAGTTTGCGTGACGTTTCTTGCGAGATCGGGTAATAAAGTTTGACATTGTTTTTTTTCTCATTCGTCGACCGTGCCAGTTAATCTCGTGCGGCAGGTTGATGACATTTCAGAATAATTATTCCCGATTCCGGTCTTTATGGACGAGTTTGTGTTTTTTGAAGTATTTTGCAAATAAAACATTATTGTCCTTTTTCTTCTTTCATAATTGTAACAGGTGTCGAACGAAAACAGCATGTTTAGCTCTGTGCCGGCAGCGAAGATTACATTTATGAAATGTTTATGGTAACGAATATGGTGTTACTCCTTATTCAAATAAATACAGGTATCACAAAAATGCGAAACGTAACAGAAAAGAGTTTTTATATGACAAGAATTAGGAAACTTTCTGTTTTTTATAAACTGTCGATGGCAGAATAAACAAATAGGAAGGTTCACAGAACATATTACAGAAGAACAGAACCTTTAAAAAAAGTGGATTATTAAGAGATTGTGACTATATTATTATAAGAAAATATTTTGAACAGTCGTCACAGTAGAGTAAACACTAACAGTTACAGTTAACTACTCAACCGATTGTCAAAAAAATTGGACACAGGATATCTTTCGTCGTAGAAAAAGTACTGTTCCCAACTCATAGCTCAAATTTACAGTAACGAGAGCGAAATCGCAAACGAAAGCTAGTTTAGAATAAAGACAATAAAATAAACAATGCGATGTACGATAAAATCAATGAACACGTAATTTTTGGAAATACAATTGAGTTTGTTAATTTTTTTCTTTTTATAATCTTAAGTTATTTGACTATATACTTTTTTGTGACATGGTTAAGTCTTTATGTGCGATTGATGTAGATTAGAAATAATACCAATGAATTCTAAGATTTTTAACTTTTTGGTTCACAAAGGGTTACAATCTGTTAGAACAATAAAGTTATCAGAAGTTGAAAATAACCTTCAATAAGAGAATTGATTATCAAAGTAAGAAGCAGGTGGATAAGAATTAAATTGCCGATTTTGAAAACTCCAGTATCTCTGAATATATTAATAAATACACATATGAATAAAGAAACTTCAGGTAAAGATGGTAAGTATAAGAACGCAATAACAAACGCGAGAGAAGGAAACGTACAATCAGACGATAGCATTTCGATTAGCACAGCGCATCCGCAAAGAAATAATGACAACGGTCTCACAGACCACCGAGAGCAAATTCGATTACTAAAACTACCTAATTAGAGCCTCGGATAGACTGGAAATACACTGAGAAAATTACATTGAAACCTAAATAACTATAATTTGTGCGCGAAGCTTGGCTACTGGTCTTACGCTCACGCGTTCTATGGCGTAAGCTTCACTCTTAGACTCGTTTGCATCTATATTTGTTGCCTCTTTCATATTTTAATTTGTAAATTTTGTTATTGCATTAAATATTGGCAGATTATTAATTATTTTTTTTGTCCTTCTTATTATGATCGTTTTAATAAACTTTTTATATGCAAATTTTGCTAAAAATAATGGATTTCTAATTGCGATTAAGTAAATTACGATAAGCAAAAGTATTCTTTGAATTAATTTTATTTTATACATATTATTCATTTGAGAAAAAAATGCTTCTATAGCAGCAGTGCCAATTATGTTCCTTAAACGTTAAAACTAAATTATGATCGTCTTCTATACAGATCGAACAACAATTGACTATTGTTTTTAAATAAAAAAAGCATTGCTGCGATTTCAATTATTTTATTGGTTAATATTTAATGGGTTTTATAAAATGACAGCGTATAGTTGTAGTGATTTTCTAATGTCTTAATTTACTTCTTTTTATCTTATATTTTAATTTAAGAAGTGTATTAAAAGAATTTTAACCAGAGAACACACTCATAATTTAAAGATTAATGCCCGGTTTCTGAGATACACGATTGAATACCAATAACTATTGATTCAACAAAGTTATCCATCAAATAAACTGTCAATTGGCCCGTTGATATTACTTACGTTTATCGTATAATTGTGTGTTCAGAAACGCAATTTGAGACGTTATCGAACCGATGACGCTATTGAACAGATAAATTACAATTAAAGTACCTCAAAAACCGGGCATAAGTCATTTAAATTGCTTAAGTTGTTTAATTGTTATAAGCTCATAAACAGTTAGACATACAAAAGATACATTGCCTTTTATAATATGTTACAAGCTAAAAAAGTGAAAAACAGAAATATGAAAGTTTTACCACATTACTATTCAATTTGTCTAAATTTGTTTCGTAAATCAAAAACTTTTATTGACAGATTTAGTCTAAGACTACGCATAAAAACTGCATGTTAATTGTTGCCTTCGCTTGAATAATAATTACCTCCTTGTTAATAGAATAGATTGAGAGTGGTAGAGCCACGATGAAACTATTACTGGTTTTCAGATAAATGGGTCGGCTCGCTCAGGGTAGTACCACCCTCTCATAGAAAACCGACGTGAAGTAACAGTGCTTGCATTGTTGCGTTTCGTTCGGTCAGTAAGAGCGCCGGAGGCCCACTTCCCCTCCTCCCTCCCCTCTCCTCTCTCCTCTCCCACTCCCTTCCCTAACCCCTCCCCCAAAGGGTGGCAACGCTCTTGCGGTCCTCTGGTGTTGTTAGTGTCCATGGACGGTGGTGATCAATTAACATCAGGTGACCCATCTGTTCGTTTGCCACCTATGACAAAAAAAAAAAATAGAACCTTGAGCATACGAATGCTTGCATATGTAAAGAGAATCCATATTTATATAAAGTACATAAAAATTGCAATTTGTGTAAAGAGTTCTTGATAAATACTTACGCAAGGGTTCTAGAAGTACCACAATCGAGTTTGTCGATTAGAATACCGAAACTATTATGAAAATAAACAAAGAAACTCAGCACGGTAGCCGACCAGCGGTGGGCAATGGTCAATGACACTAATAGAAGGCGCTACCAGGCGGTTCAATTTACAAATTAAAGAGGGAGAGAACCCGCCACTGCGCCGGCGCCGCGTGCGCCTCCTTATTCCGGATGATCTATCTTATGATGCATAAAAGAGTTTTCCAAACCTTTTGAAGATCTCAGATTTCGCACGTCATTTTATTTTTAACACGCTTCTATTAGCTTCACCTGTATGTATGTATGTAACCGACTCCTTTGAGCTCGATTTTGTCCTACTTTGAACGATCAGATTTAATTCAAACTATGCACACCTGTCAAAGGTCGATGACAATGCAATAGTTCGAAAAAAAAAGTTTAAAAAAATTAACTAAATTTATCACGCTTTTACTAGCTTCACCTGTATGTATGTATGTAACCGCCCCTTTGAGCTCAATTTTGTCCTACTTTGAACGATCAGATTTAATTCAAACTTTACACTGATATCTGGAGGTGCTGTTATTAACATGCGTCACTGTTATACCGGTATATATAGCGGTTCCCTTGTTATAACTTTGGACTTTTTGTGGCATCTCCTTCGGTCAACAATAACTAGATAAAAGGTCACGTGTACTTATGTGTAGCTATTTGTTTACTAAGAAAGGGAGAAAAAAGTTTTAAAACAGTTTTAAGTTCAAACTAATTACAACCATGACACCTTGTAATAAAGTCACAAAAGTTCAAAATATTATCTAATACTTACGATTTAAAAAAAGCAAAGCAATAAATTACTCCCCTCACAAATGAAATGACAACATAAACAACATTTAGTGTGAATTCAACCTTAACACGCAATGAATAAAGTACTTTTTCCCGTTATTGTGCGAGTTTGTGCGTGGTTGAAGAGTCTTATCCAAACATTTGTACCACAGCTATAAAATTGGTAATTTTGTTCAAAATTTGATATTATTTGTTAGTTTAAAGCTTAAAATATAACTTATTCAACATGTATTTAGCGAAAGTAAGATACTCCGGCCGCTAAATTGCTTTTTCGGGTATTATTTTTGCATCGTTTGAATACACTGCGGCTTGTAATACGTGCTTACATTGGTTGTGTTTCAAACAAAATAAAAGCTCACATTTCAAGTGAGCTGTAATTTACCGAGACGTATTTTTCGCGCCGACCCTTTATCTAGTTATTGTTGATCGAAGGGCATCTCAGAATTGATGCTCCGTGATATTATTTCCCATTCCCTTCACTTATACACAATAACTAAAGTATATTACGTAAAGTACCAACAATATTATAAACTATAAAGTCAAATAACATAAAATTATGAATAAAATATAAATTACACTAGACGACAGACCAAGATTCCGCCAAAAACTCCACGAGACATTTATTAATCCAAAAATATAAGCTAAAATAGCAAAAGTCAAACGGCTGGACGTATTTTAATGAAATTCTGTATAAATGTCGATTAAATATTGGAATTTTCAAAGTAAATATAATTAAATGTCTACATCATTAATAATGATTACACATCTACTAGACATATGATATCGAAAATATATCGATCGCAACTCGAATTAGTCACTTAGAGTTATCAGAATAAGGCGTCCCGCATCTGAGATTGAACTTTTATTTTACAAAAAACTGCATTATTACCGACGATTGCATTCAATATTGATTTTACTTAAGTTTTTTTACATTCAAATGAAATTATATGATATCTACTCGAATACCTATTATTATTTGATTATATTTCGATTGATTGAAATTTATATACGTTTCTATTTCCTCTATTGAAATCTATCTATACATCTAATAAGAATGTATATCTAACATGTCTGTACTTATTCGAATTTCGTGAAAAAAATTGTTGTAGGTAATGAATAATAAGTAATAAATTACATGTTAATGCTTTTTAGAAATGTTTGTTTGTCTGTTTGAACACGCATCACTGCTAAAGTACTGCATTCACGAGAAAAATTCAGAAGAAAGACACCACGAAATAAAGATTATCAGTGATTCTAGATCCATACTGGAATCACTCAAACACAATGAAGAATACCACCACCTACTAGTATTCACGGCTATGAGAAAGACTACTAACCCCCCAAAAGTGGAAAAGATGGATAGCTGTCCTAGGAAAAAGCACATGTGAATATACCAGGGAATAAGAAGGTTGACGGCTTGGCAAAGTAAGCAGTATGGCGGTTCAAAATTAGATCTCACTATGACAGATATTCTATCTCGTTCATAAAGAACAAGCTACGACAAATAATAATAAGTGAGTGGGACACAAGGTACGTTCAGGGAAACACGGCAAAAACAACCATAGCCTTTTTCATAAACGCAACGCCAAGATCGTCATAAGAAGAAAATCATAAAGCATATTCTCGAGTAACATTTAGTGTTAGTTTCATTAAGATCGATTCACTCTATCAAAAGTTATTTTAATAACATAGCGACTTAAGTATGAGCGAAAAGCAGACAAGTAAATTAATACGTTCAGATGATTTTATTAGCCAGTTTTTTTACATTAAATTCCAAACGGACGGAGTCACGGCCACAGCTTGTAAATATATAAAATTGAATTCATATGTCTGTATAGTCAGTAACGATATACGTCACAAACTGTATAAACAACATACGCTTATAATTTTTATTTCAAACATCGAACGATTTATCGCGTTCTCGTTGAAGATTTATATAAATGCGCGCGCGCACAATAAATTATCACATTCGGACACATTACGCGGAATATCTGGATAATTTAGAAAATACAACACCATTTGTATATGTAAAGGGTGTTTTGGTTATGTCAAACACGGTAACCTTTGATGCTTTCCGATGAATTCTTTTGATATCGTTCATTTTAAATAAATAATTATATTTGATTTCTGTTATAACGAATCGATTAATTTTATATGGAAATTTACCTGCATTCGTGCCTGTGTATGTTTCTGTTATGACATACTTGTGGCGTAATGGGGGTAGTTTGATATATTATCGCGCGTTGTGAAAAGAAAGAGGTAAATTTGGCATTTCGCATTGAATTGTCGGAATGAACGGACGTGTTTCTGATCGTAAATTTACATTGTTTATATAATCCAATACTGCGGACAATAATTGGTGGTAATAGCAATACAACAATTATGAAACTGTATTTTTTTAAATTATTGAATTCTTTATGTACATTTATGATTCACCAAAACATACACAGTAATATTATTAGTAAATTTTATTGGGGTATTATCACAAGTGGTTGGACAAGAACATTGTATCTGACTAGGCGGCTACAACTACCATACACAAGGTGTACTTTTCTGTATAGTGACATGCTTAGGGGTGTCGAGTTCCAGGTTCTTTCGTTATATATCTAATAATCAAGAGGCTACAAAACATATGTTGATAAATTCGTCACAGTGACTCTTCTTTGTCTTGTCGCGTTTCGGAATCAGTCGATATTATATAAATCCTTTGTTTTTTTTGGTTGGATAATAAAAAAAATCTATGAGATCCATATAAGTAAGATATCCTTACCAATACAGTGTAAACTCTTTATAACGAATTTAAAGCGAGCGAGGATTTTTTTAAAGAGTTTTTGTTATTCAGAGGAAGATTCAGAGACAACAAATAAAAAGTGTTGTGGTAAACCAACTAAATTGAACTAATTTCTACGTTATACAAAGATTTTTCTTATAACGAACGACGTTATAGAGAGTTTACAATGTTTTATAAATGCGAACGTGTTTGTTTCTTACGTTTTTATAGCATCAACCGACTATGATGAAAGTTTGAATACGTATTGTAAGGGGGTACACAAAAGGATACGAGGTATTTTTTAAATAGCATAAAAAATCTGGAGGATATTTGAAAGCTACGTGGACGCGAACGAAGCCGTGCGCAAAAGCTAGTATATTGTCTTCGCAAAATCACAGCAACAAGTTAGTTGAATCGATAAATAGCCCACATGCATTGATATACAAAAACCCAAGATACACACTTAACGTCTTACAGTCGGCACACGAAAATGAGTGCATAATTTTGGATTATGCAGTGATTTCAAATAGTCTCGCGTCGCTTGCGTCCTTGTAAAAGCAACTTTAAATCATTCAGCGAAGGTCGAATTTGCAAAATCATAACTATAACCACGTATGGATATTGGAGAGTTTTTGCGGCCGGTTCTACTTTTATTCGAGACCGTGTGTCTTGGGTTTTTATATGTCATTGCGCGCATGACAATAAAGCGAGTTATCAATTGAACTCCCACGATTATATATTTTATTATAAGTATCAACGTAAAGGTGTATGGAAAAAAATGTATGAGAGCTTTTGTACTTCTCCAATTCTTGTATAAGAGGATTATGATAAGGTTAGTCGGTTTTTGAAGTGCATTCGGGAGTAAATATTGGGTAATGTTGATAGAAACTTGTTTAGTTCTGACATGTCTGTTTAACTGTGGGGTTCTGTAGGATTATTATTTTTCTACTAAACTCGGTAATTCACATCATAGATGATTTTAAATGATAATGCGGCTTATTGTGATCACATCAGCCTGTAAGCGAGACACTGCAGGGACTTGGGCATCTTCAAGGAAGGTATGGGCATAATCGTCACGCCAGTGCACGACGTAATGGCTGTTTCATACTCCGAGAAATCCGCAATTTACATGTCCCCCATACCATGGTTAGTACTTACAGCCTTCCTCAGTAAATGAGTTATCTAACACTGAAATAATTTTACAAATCGGACCAGTAGTTGCTGAGATTTGCGCATTCAAGCAAACAAACTCTACAGCTTTATATTAGTATAAATTTTAACGCTTCTGATATAACTATCAAAATAAACAAAAATGATATTATTATAAATCCAACAAAACCCAATGAATCCTAAAACCGTAAAGTAACGTACAAAACATTCGCTCACCTGTATTTGATTGGTCGTTTTATTTCTATATCGGGATCTGTAACCAAAATCGATGATAAAAAATCATCAAAGAGCACTGCCATTGAATTCGTCGATCAAACCGTTGTCACCGATCTTAACACAGCACGACCCCTTAAGCAGAGTCCGACAAAAAACGACGTATCTCAAAAATTAATAAAAAATCTTAATTTAATTTTCGACCATGCCAATTAAATTAGTGACATTATAAAATGTCATCATACTGTTTGATCCGTCATATATCTTTTCCTTTTTTTTGTCAAGCAATCGTCTAGTAGATTATGGTAGGTTATGATATTACAAATTCTCCACGAACGATCCGGTTGTGGAATGAGCTTCCTGATGATTTTTTCCGGGAGACTACAGTATAGGGTGCTTCATGGGGAAAATAAATAGGTTACTTAAGGGTCGGCAACGCGCATGTAACGCTTCTGATGTTGCAGGCGTCCATAGGCTGCAGTGACCGCTTTACATCAGGCGGCCCGCATGCTTGTTTGCTACCGTCGTGGTATAAAAAAAAATACAAGTTTCGTGCGATCATATCACTGAACTAACAAGATGGTGACCGTCTTGTTAAAACTTTCAAGAGAGTTTTTGTGGCAAGTCAGAATCCATCCTCCGTAGTATTACTTCCCATCCACTTCACTTTTGCACAATAATCGAACTATATTACGTAAGAAACCACCAATATTACAAAATATAGAGCAAATAACACAAGATTTTGAATACAATATAAATTCCAATATATGACAGTTCAAAATCCGGCCAAAAACTCCACAAACTTTGTTTTGTCTAAATTATATATTGACTGTTTTTTCTTTCACTAGTAACTTCTTTTGCCATCTCTCGCGTTTACTATGTAATAATTACTTTCAACTCTTTTATATATATAAAAGAATAACTGACGAACTGAAAAATAAGAAATTGTTATACAAACTTTAAAAGTAGGGTTTCTTATGCATTTTTACACTGTCCTAGTATTTTGGGTTGTGAGTTTATATACCAGTCAGAAAGTTATTATTTTATATATGTATGTATTAGCGGACCCGGCGAATGTGAAGAACACCTTGTGCCTTCATAATAACAAAAAAATAACTGCAGCGCCACCTACTGGGATCAGTTGTGAATATAAACTATTCTTGAATCTACCTGAACACATACAAACAATTTCATCAAAATCTGTCCAGCCATGTAGGAAAATATCTCTTATATATTAATTAGGTCTTTACCTATGAAATTGCCGTTTTGTATGAAAAAATTTAAACGAATTTTTTTCATGTATTTTTTATTTGTATTAATCGAAGTAATCACCCATGCAATCAATGCATCTTTGCTAACGCAGTGACAGCTTATTGATGCCTTTCTTAAAGAAATCAGCTGGACGGGAGGCAACGAATTTTTTAAAGGCATTTTGTACTGCCTCTCGGGTATTGAATTTTTTTCCCGCCAAGGAGTTATCCAAATTCTGGAAAAAGAAGTAGTCTGTAGGCGCAAGGTCTGGTGAGTAGGGCGCATGACGGAGAACTTCCAACCTCAGTTCTTGCAACTTGGAGACCGTCTGCTGTGCAGTATGAGGTCGCGCGTTGTCGTGCAGGAGCAGCGGAGACGAGCGATTAACCAATGCTGGTTGGAGATGTGCCAGCTTCTCCATCATTGTGTTCAGTTCTTCACAATATACATCTGCAGTAATGCTTACCCCGTTTGGTAAGAAGCTGTGATGAATCACACTGGCGCTAGACCACCAAACAGACACCATCACTTTTCTAGGGGTAAGTTTTCGTTTAGGGCATTGTTTAGATGCTGAATCAGGATACAACCAACTTGCTGAGCGCTTGCGGTTACCAAACAGAATCCATTTTTCATCGCAGGTAACAGTGCGGTTCAAAATTTCTTCATTTGTGTGTCTGTTGAGCAGTGCAAGGCACGTCTCGACACGTACTTCGCGCTGGCGATCATTGAGTTCGTGGGGCACCCATTTCTCAAGCTTTTTTACCTTGCCAATTTGACGCAAATGGACCAATATTGTTTTGACGCTAACGTCGAAAGCTGCTGCTAATTCAGCCGTAGATTGTGTATCATCAGCTTCCACAATCAACTTTAATTCGTCATTGTCGACAAAAGTGTTCGGACGACCGCGATGTTCATTTTTCAGGTCGAAATTCCCAGAACGGAAGCGAGCAAACCAATAACAGGTGGTGCGTTGGTTTGTACTGTTAGCTCCGTAAACGTCGTTGATGTTGCGTGCCGCTTGTGCCGCGTTGCTGCCACGACGGTACTCATATTCCATAATTACTCGAATTTTTAACGTATCCATGATGACAAAAAAGATTGAAATGCGATGAAAATGTAACACTAATCAATAAACAATTGACTACTTTTGGAAAAAGAATTCCATGTTTTTTAAATAAAATTAATATGAAATTAGAATTCTTAGCCAAACAAAAATTATTTTGATTTGAAATGGCCAGTACTGTAGAACGGCAATTTCATAGGTAAAGACCTATTATAAAACACATTAAATATACAGTATAATAAGCGTTATACCAAAACATGTAATTATTACTAAAATTAATTTATCGTCTATAAAGCTCAGAATCGCTTGACCAACAGAGCATATGCAAAACAGAACGTTTTTATGGAGTATCATATCCCTAGCACTTCTTTATCAATCACATAGACAGACAAAAACTCTCATCGAACCCATAGTCACTTACGTTAATGGCTGCGACAACCCTCTGACTCGTCTACCAGCATAGATCAAGTTTATAACAGATGTGTCAAATATTATAAAATTTAAATTTCAGGGATTAGTGCGAAATCTATAGAGCGCACTCAGACTTACCTCAACCTTAAGTCTAGAATTTACATTTATAGTCTCCAGCTTAGTATTCACTTAGCTTGTGCTGACAAGTCATTAAATCAACGACTCGCGAAAAACTTCGGTAATAACTTATGCGAATAACAGAGAGTATGGCCAAATAATAATGTATCTGTAACATTTCTACACTTTTTTAATCATCATTATTGATTGGTGCATCATTGCAAGAATATCAAGAAAGCTGCCATTATTTGTTTCATTCTCGGTTGATTTATTTCTTTCATATATATTCTTTTCAATATTTGTTCAATCATGCGGCTCAATTTAAGATTTACAATTAAATATTTTTTACATACTCGACGCGCTATTAAAAAAACGCTAATTATGAGCTTAGCATAATTAGATTATAAATTCGAAACCAAAGATTGCGCTGAGTAACAATTACCGAAATTATAGTCCTGTGAAGCTATTAAGACCTTGACAGGTCAATATTGTAGTCAGTTCTAAGAAAAAAAAACTTTACGAAGTTCAAGCTGAGCACGATAAGATCAAGCTGAGTACGTTCTATAGATTTCACCCTTAGATACACGAGGTACGTATTTCTGCTTCGAAAAAATAACCTTGTACATTGAAGAAACCTGTAAAAAAGCACGCACGAATCTAGAAAATATTAGGATTAAATAAAAACCATTTATATTGTATTTGCTACAGTATCCATTTAAGGGTTAAATATTGGTATTGACAAAATGTTTGATAATTTTTATAGGAATACAAAAAATATCATAGAAATTGGAATGCACTTTCACAACAACATTACATTATACATCGTATAAGTTACAATATACATCAAGTTATATGCAATAAGCAATTAACAAATTATGCGATAAAGACTGTAAAATATGATCTCCAATAATTACAAAATACAAGAAATTTTGTGTAAAGTCGAAAAACAATTACAAGAATTAATCAGTATTAGAAAAAATTATGTATCCCGTGACAAACATAAAGTCACAGTATCATATTATAGAAATTCAGTAAATGGTGCCCGAAACATTGTAATTACCTTCTATCGAAATCGCCTTAGATATTAAATCTATCAATCAATGAGGATTTGAGAGAGCGACAGTAATTGGATGCCTAAATCATCAATCACCGGTGAGTAAAAATAAGTAGCTTGGTTGAAGAAATATAAATAGAGAAATAAACGTAAATAATCTCACAGAGGTCGTTTATTCTTAGGCAGTAATAAAATAAAAACAAATGGAGAGTACACAAATATATATAATCTATGTTAAAATCATCGGGCGTATTAGCAGTTCGCGAATCATTTCCCGATTGTCTCTCTGATAATGGAAACGGTGCGGAGTTGAAAAGAGAGACATTTTTTGTTCTCTCCCCATTGTTTTTGGTATATTGAGTGTTCATGACATTTTGTAAAACTTTCTTTATTCTTGACTATGCTATGCCCGCTGTTTAACTCGTGTATAGTTTGTTATTTCTTCCGGGTACCACCCTGCTACTTCGTTGACCCTTTAAGTGCTATTTCGCGACCGCGGTTTGACTTAAAAATATACAGCACCCTTTTTACACAGTTTATTTGACACTTTTATAAGTAACTAGCTGACCCGGTGGACGATGTCTCGCCCTAATAATAAAAAAAACCTAAAAGTTAACGGCAGCGCCACTTACCGGGTCCAACTGGGAATCCAAGCCATTCCTGAATCTACCTGAACACACAAAAAAAAGTAATCAAAATCTATCCAGCCGTTATGAGGAGTTCAGTCTAATGCACACGGACAGAAGAATATATACTAATATTATAAAGCTGAAGAGTTTGTTTGCTTGAACACGCTAATCTCAGTAACTACTGGTCTTAATTAAAAAAAAACCATGTTAGCTCATTTATCGAGGAAGGCTATAGGATATATATTATCACGCTAAGACCAGTAGGAGTGGAGTACCAACGAATAATGTTTCAAAATCAGAGGTTTCTTAGCGTTAGCCCAAAATAACTATTCCACGCGAATGAAGTCGCGGGCGGAAGCAGAAGGAAGAATTTATGAAACTGATTTGAGTCACGATTTTCTTCAAGGTCTAGAACGAGGACTGGCTGTCAAATACCCTACATGGAGTATATAAACATGTAAAACTTTTTTAGTATCTTGATTTGAGACAATATTATTTATAACCTTACATTATGTATAGCACCGTCTAATCCTGTCATCTGGCACGCATCAACGGTCGGAATCGAAGCCACGATCCATTGTTTCGTCAATGACAGATCTCTCAATACGATACTTTATGGGAGTCAATCAGTATTGTCAGCTTAACTTTGAGTCCATCTGGCTTTGAATGATTTCCTACTAGGGTAACCGGTCATGTTGTCGGCTGTATCAATTCAATAATATTAGAATTTTGTTATATTTTTTATCAACATAAAACTATAAAGAAATAAAGTGTATGCTTGTAAGAGGTAATTTTCGTGACTACTGATCAGATTGTGATCAGATTTTCACTAAATGACATAAGATATATATTGTTCATTTATTATTTTTGAGGTGAGACTTCTATGAGACGGTAGGCAAAATCATTATGCCTTAAATGCAGAATGAGTAAATGTATAGATAATTATTTATACTACGGGATTTCGTGCACCCAGCACGATCATTCTCATATATATAATTTAATACATATAAACCAAAGAAGTTTCACGTTCTCCTTGTGTACACGATGATACACTCGCTGTTTTTTTTATACTTTTAGAATCTCATTTAATGTATAATGATGATATGGTCGGAGATTACAATTACCATTAACACGCTAACCTTAGAGGACTGGCTCTGAAGTGTATCTCCCAGAAAACACCAACAGGTGCTTGGCGATAGATTTTCAACATGAGGGTGGTAACTAGCCAGGCGAACTTAGTAAAAGCCTTACCGCCATACATGCAATAATTTTAAATTGTAGTTAAAATAATTTATTAAGTCGCAGGCGGTTTCTAGTAGAATTTAAAAAAATAAATATATATCTTGAATACCTACCTACAGTTAAAAGGTAAATTTCCAAGATTACTGTAAGTATCTGTACATTTATCAACAGAGATAGGTAAATTTGTAATTTCCCGGTATTTTATCACCACAATCTTTTTTTTCAATTTAGCATCAATCACCGGTATTAAAGATTATTACTGCCATTAATAAGTATTTATAAGTTCAATATTCTAACAAAATGGTACCTTTGATAGCCTTTCTAAGGTGTTTTGTGACATTTTAGAATACATCTGCCATGTTATTATTTTTAATCTACTTTACTTGACCACAATAATTAATATTAGGCTATAAATTTCAACACAATGTTATCAAAAAATACAATACACAGACATATAAACTGACTTTATGAATAAAAAATGAAACCCACTACAAAACATACTGAGAACCCGTCGAAAACTCCCTCCATATTCGTACATAAAAATTGAAATTCTTAGTTTCGTAAATCATTCGTAAATGTTCATAAATTTCACTCGTTTCATGTACAATATTTAAATGGTATGAATTACAAAAGTGAATTAAAATTTACATGTACGTGTCGACAACAGGATCCGTCACCTCATTTTATTCCAAACCCATCCACCTACTTATGCGCGGCGCACAACACAATACTCGAAGCTATATTTTATTGTCAGTGTAAAATAAAGTCATTATTTTGATTGAACGGGACCGCATTGGTTTTTTTACACTCTCGCCACACTTCGAGACAAATCGATTGGACCGCTTCGCGGAGTTATTGAGTCATCCTTTATTTATTAACTTCGAAATGACAATATATTGAATAGATACCTATATAAGAATTACTATGTCAGTTTGATGACCCTTTATACAACTGCACGTACAGTGGTCTAAATTCGAGCATTATTAATTTTTTTTAAATACGTTTCATTAGTACTAGCTGTGGCCCCGACTCTGTCCACGTCGAACTTAATGTAAAAAAAAACAGAATGAGATAAAATTATCTGAATGTATAAAGTCCATTCAATTATCAATTTTTCTCTCGTACTGAAGTCGCGTCGTCATTAAAATTACAATAACTTTTGATAGAGTAAATCGATTTTAATGAAACCAAGACTGAATGTTATTCGAGGATATGCATTATGACTCTTTTGGTGAGGTTTCGTCGTGAACGCAGTATTTTAGCAGTGATGCGTTTTCATGCAAACTGACAGACAGGCAGACATTTCTAAAAACGATTGAAACGTATTTGGTTATTCCAAGACACACGCAACAATTTTTTTCTTAAAAATTTTATAGTACAGGATCGTTAGATTTGCATTCTTATCATATGTACAAGATATAGAAGATTACTGAGGCTTCCTTGTATACTAATAACGTAGATTAATTGGCATACATTTTATGTAGTATAGACTGACTTATCGAGCTATTAAAAAAAAACCAAAAGAAGATCTGTTGATAACTCAAGGATGATAAGGTACTGACAAGTTTTTGACGAGATCTTGGAATGTAATGTAGTTGATGTTATATTTTATTCATTGTATTGTGTTATTTATTACACTCCATATTTTGTAATATCGGTGATGTTTTACGTAATATAGTTTGGTTATTGTTGAAAGGTGAAGAAGATGGGAAATAATATCACGGAGCATGGATTCTAAATTGCCACAAAAATTCCCTGGAAAGTTCTAACAAGACGGCGTTGTTAGTTTTTTTGAAATGATCACAGGAAACTATTACCTACTTGACAATGGCACAAAGAGTGGTAGAGCCACGCTGAAGCTATTATTGGTTTCAGCATGAATGGGTCGGCTCGTCTGGGGTAGTACCACCCTCTCATAGAAAACCGACGTGAAGTAACCGTGCTTGCATTATTGCGTTTCGTTCGGTTAGTGAGAGCGTCGGAGGCCCACCTCCCCTCTCTCCCCCTCCCGCCATCCCCTTCCCCCAAACACAGGCTGGCAACGCACTTCCAACTCCCCTGATGTTGTTAGTGTCTATGTACGGTGGTGATCACTTAACATCAGGTGACCCACAAGTTCGTTTGCCAGTTATGACATAAAAAATGTCAGTATTAATGTACTAAAAGAAAGAGAAGAATAGAGAAAGTAACGAAAAAAACATCGCAGTCATAAGGACTACCGACAGAAGTGAAAACTCCAAACAATTAAATAAATGTGTTCTCCTTTCAATTTTCATATTAATTATAGTGTGAATGACAGTATTTAAATTTGATATTAATATTATGTTATTAACATTATTTTTCGTATTTATTGGCACTCGGAGCAATAATTATATACATTTGTATAAAGTCTATTAATCAATCAAACGTATGATGAACTTCAAAATATCAATATTACATGTACACTGGCTCCTATACTACGCGTCGCTAGTCTAACGTAATCTGCGCAAGTGCAATATGGCTGGTCATGCTTACGTAGCATGTCATGACGCGAAATTATAAATTTACCTCCTGCCAAAAATACCATTCAACGCACCTAAACAAGTTTTCTCTTCAAAAATGTTAATTAAAGTATTACGGAGAGTATCAAATTTTTTATTTATGATCGATTAAACGCTTGCTAAAGTTCAATTCGTTCTGTCTTTTTTTTTTCTATAAAGAATCCATTGACGCCATATTTAAGTGATGGCCGCCGAAAATGGCGTGGAATCGAATGCCCCACTGACAGAACTACATTGTTGTTTGTCGTAAACATATGTCAAGATATTAATACATGTCTATCGCAATAGAGCGTAACGAAGAATCGACGAAATAATATTAGAATGTGCATACCATATCAGGCCAACGCGCAACGGTCATGCCGCGTGAAGAAATAAAGGCGCGCTATGTTTCTTCTTAACTTGCGTTGTTTTATCACGTAAGAGAAGGAGACAAATAAGTAGTTTAATTTAAGCCTAAGTTTAATCTTAATTTTTTTTAATTATTTTATATTTTATTGTATCACGGCAAAATGACTGCACTGTGCCTGATGGTAAGCATAGTACAATTCAAAAACAATGGCGACCACCGAGTGTCCATCCATGGCCGGTCACCGCTGTCATGCCAGTCTACGAAAAGCTGGATATGCACATGCTGAAACCCTACGTCTAGTGGCGTGACTAGTGAAATAATGTCCGGGGGAAAAAGGGGACTTAAAAAAACGGTATCTGCAGGTTCCAACCCCGGCATGTACCATCGACATTTCCAGGAATTGCGTGTATTTACTAATTTGAATTGGTAACACTATCGGCTGACGGTGACGGAAAAAATCGTGAGGAAACCTGAACTTAAGAATCGAGCTTGTAGTACTGCAGTATGTAGGAAAATATTCTAAATATAGAACTGTGGATTTCTCAGAGTTTGAAATCGCCATACGTCGTGGACTGGCGTGATGATTATGCTCATACCTTCCTTTGAGGTGAAGCCTATGGCTCTGCAGTGGGTCTCTTACAGGCTGATAATGACGATGAAAAATATATGCCTTAGGTTTAATACCTCGAGTTACGTAACACGATAGTTCATTAAATTAGTCCCTTTCCGGTTGTTTCATCTAGTGTTTGATATATTTAAACCGTTGTTTTTATTCGACGAATATGTGGTCTCTCAGATATAGAGTGGAAATTGCACTCAGACTAATCTTGCACAAGCTCTGGTCTGGTCTGGCTGAGTCTGGTAATCCTGAGATGAAATGGAGGTAGTGGAATTAGGTGGTGCAAATCTTGTGCACATACTCCAAAGTGTAGACGATAGAGGTGGAATCATTATGCGAACCTCGCTGCCTGTCTCAAAAAGGCGTGAAGATAAAACTTTCATCGATAGATAACGGTCAATGGAACCTATTACCGAAACCGTACACGATCGAGAGACAAATATCAAGGTCCAATATCGATCGATCAATGTTGTTGCGCCTGCGCAGGGTATAGATAATAATGATTAGCCTCACCTACTAGATCGAGATAATCTCTAGCACTGAGTCGACGGACCGCGGTTTGAGCTGTTGCCACCGAGTTCCCGTATACAGAGTGATGTTAAAAAATTAATGCGTTGTAGACCGGTGAAGCTGTAAAGGCCTTGTAAGGCTAATAATATAGTCAGTTCGAAAAAAATAAAACAATGTGTAAATTTACAGAATTCGACCCTTAATAAAAAATTTTTTTTCAGATAGCTAGGAGGGTTTGTATCGCGGTCGTTTTGCAAACATTGTAGCAAACAATTTTTTTAAGACGCCTCACTTGATCAACTGATAACTTTTTGAGTTAGTGAAAAAATATTTTTCAATTTTTATTTCTTTTTATATATTCTTAAAATATTAATAAATATTTCATAAGAAATGCACATTAAAATATTGATTGCCTTTTTTACAGCACTTCAAAAACTACCGAAAATTCATGCATCTAGATCAGAATACTGCCTAAAAAAGTTAATAATTCACGAAACATTAATTTCAGAAAGCACAACAAGCATAATTATTAATGTAGGAAAATAAAAAATCGACGTGTCTTTGAATAAGCTAAATCTGAAACTATAAAAAAGGTAAAGTATTTAATATCGTTGAAACAATAAAAAAGGCGGTTAAATCATTAAGCATAGTAAATTTTAAATATCGCTACCGAAACAAAAAGAAGGCGTCTTCTTTGAAAAAATATTACTGAAAGTGGCGAGAAAAAAAAAGTAGTATTTGCTAGAACAGTCTACGTGTAAGGTATCGTTTCGTCATTATATTTTCCTTTATCAAACATATCATCCAAATTTATTACAGAATTGATATTTTTCATTATAATAGCAACCTATCAACACCTTTTTTTCCTGTGGAAATCCCTAACTAATATTCATTTCGCCGGTAGGCTGAGGACGGGTTATATCCGTCTCGCACGGGCTAAGACCCCATGGTACTTTCTTACACCTTCTAGCCGCAGGAGCAGGAACTGCCTTGTCGGCACCACATCTGTTCCTCCGACAGGAGTTGTCCGCTCCTAAGAGACCCCGATTGCGGCCTGTGGGGTCATCATAGTAGACCCCTCAAGGGAGATTGGGTGTTAGACTGCCCCTGATGTTGGAACTGTTGGAGTCGCATCGGCATAATACGCCTACGCCACATGAGCACCTATCAACACCTAGTTGTTACATCGTTCATTAAAAGAAAACCTTCTTTTTACACGTTGTCTAAAGAATATTAAAGTTGACGTTAAAAAATCAGCCTCTATATAAGTGACTCTAAGTGAGAAAGATCTACGTTACCCGATACTGTCTCTTTGATAGATAATCTTCAAAATCGAACAGCGTTCGATGAGTATCCCATTTCACTATATATAGCATGTATTTATAACTCATCGGCTAAAGCAAATAAACCACAAGTACTTAACAAAATCCGTTAGGTATTTTTTAAATCAACGTTATAGGAATCGTCCAAGTATTAAGTAAGCACTGATGGGGGGTTCGGGGTCCTTTTCTAATATTGTAGATACGTTAAACCTAGAAGGGGCACACCTAGAGGGAGCAGGCTATCAAGTGAAGCTGCTGGAATATACCAACAGGTGCTTGGCGACAGATCTTCAACTTCAGATCTTCAAGGGTGGTAGTTAGCCAGGCGAACTTAGAAAAAGGCCTACCACCATGCCATGGCTTCATTACAATGTTTCCTCCTACGAGTTGCTAGGATTCGAACCTACGTCCATGGACGCGGTGTCTGAACACGCTATCAACTAACCCATCATCTGTTACGGTAACATACTCTGAGTAAAATAATTGACGCAGTGAAGTAGCTGTCTAAATTATTATTATTTTTTTAATGCAGCACGGCAAAATGAATGCACTATGCCTGATGGTAAGCACAGTACAATCCAAAAACAATGGCGACCACCGAGTGACACACTACCCATCGCCGGTCGCCGCTGTCATGCCGGCCTGCGAAAAGCTGGATATATATGCACAGGCTGATCCCAAAACGCGACCCGTAGAAGCGAATCACTATGACGGGCTTTTTCGCTATATACATGGTGGTTGCGACCCAGTCGGGCTGTAAAACCCTACCACCCCGCTTTCGCTATTGCCCCGTTCGTTATTCAGCAGGGTGTACCACGTGCAGGTGAGGTTGGCTTGGGTGTCTCAAGTCTTATGATGTTATTCGACACCTCTTACACCCCTAACTAGTTTCCATATAAATATGGATATAGCTTACTTAATTTTTTTCTGGATTTAAAGTAACCCATATCCTTCTTTGTGTTTCTGATAACGTGTCTGCAAAATTTAATAATAATTGGATAAGCAATTTGCATGAAAACATAACAAAGAAAAAACTCACTTATTAGTTAGGACTAGTGGGCGTCTAGTGGTCGACATTCGACCATAGTTCATTGATTTTTTAAAGGGATAAATATTATAATAATAGTTGTATGTTATAATATCATTGTTGAATGTAGAATGAAAAAGGGTAATTGGAACGTAAGAGTAAAATAATACATACAGTCGAGCATAGCAACCTCCTTCACAACCTTTTTTGAAGTCCTTTATTGACAGATCTGTCAAAATGTCTTTTTTATTTACATGTGTGTATATGTTGTGTAAAATTGAAGCAGTAGTGTGAGTAATGCATATTTTAATTAATTGAATGTACTTTTAATGCATTTTATATAAAATAAATAGCTTTCTGCACTTCTCCTCCATATAAACTTTAACTATGCCAAGTTTCACGTTCATACATTCGCCCAATTCCGTTAAAAAGGGATACGAAGATTAGGCTTCACGTATTAATATATAGATACCTAATAAGTATTTATAGGTAACGCAAACCTAAGAAAAGGCGTCCGATAATATTAGATCGAAAAGCGCAATCGTGAGCGAAAGTTAGTGAATAAATCGATTTAAATAAATCATTGACTGGTAGCAAAAAAGTATAAAGGTAGAGTTAAAGCCGCGATTTCTTTGATCATAATGAGTTTGGATTGATAAATGTACGCTTCGGGAAAAAAATCATGGCCGCCGGACGTGAGTAAAAAACTTTACGCTACCGTCTGATAAAGCTATTAATCATAATTTTTAATGTTGACACACTTATTCTAACTTTTTTTTTGTTATACTACGAGCAACACCGATACGTAACTCAATATATGAACAGGTGAAAATAAAACAATTAATTACTTCTTTCGCTTCTATTTGTCAACGGAGATTTTTTAATTTTTTAATTTTGTTATTATTGGCAAGTTTTAGTGTTCCTAATAAAAATGTCGTGGCAGTTATAGGGATTGCCGACAGAAGTGAAAACTCAAAACAACAAAATAACTGCATTCTCTTTTGAATATTTAAATCAATTATAGTCTGAATCACAATATTTAAATTTTAGAATTTGTTTATTGAAATTATTAACATTAGTGTGATTTTCATATCTATTGGAACTCGGAGCAATAGTAATATACATTTTTATAAAAATATATTAACTCACAATAAGTCATTTTTATAAAATCAAACGTATAATACGCTGCAAAATATCAATATTGCATGTACACAGGCCCCTAGACTACGCATCGCTAGGCTGATGCAAGCCGCGCAAGCTCAATACGACCGGTCACGTTTACTAGCATGTTATGACGTGAAATTATTAAATTATCTCCTCAACGCGGCTAAAGAAGTTTTCACTCCAAAAGAATTACTTCACACTCCTTACGTCTACAATCTGCAACATTTCTGCTAATATAACTAAATAAAATAGATAACAAAAATCATTATGAACCTCTAATGATAGACCTAATTATAGTGACGTCATACTTTTAGTTCTGTTGTCGCACCGATATATACATATATTAATCAAACGTCGCAATTATACAGACAGACCGTACGTCAATTGATTTAGTATACGCCGTCTTATTTATTGTCATATAATTTATAGATCCACTTACAGCATAAATCTCCGTCGGAAAATATATGCCAATTAGCCCACAGCATCTGTCGATTCCAATGACGGCTTGATGAGAGAGATGCTGTTTCGAATTTAATTATATAAAAAATGGATAAAAGTTTAATATCTATACTTAACCATTATAAAGCTGAAGAGTTTGTTTGCTTGAACACGCTAATCTCAGAAACTACTTGTCTGATTTGAACAATTCTTTCAGTATTAGATAGCTCATTTATCGAGGAAGGCTCTAGGTTATATATATCATCTCGCTAAGACTAACTGAAGCGGAATAATGAAAAATGCTTCAAAACCCAGGATTTTTTTCTATGAGAGCTTCCGCTGCGTGCCCTGTGTTAACGTTAACCGTTCCACGTGGACGAAGTCGCAAGCAGAAGCCAGTTATAAGATAAATACATTCAAATTAATTGAATTATAATATTTAAAATTCAATTTTATTCCTTTGCTTTATTCAATACGATGGAATATCTATATAATTAACATAAGCATCATATTACGAGTGTACAACACATTTATGGCTAAATCAAGCGTTTTTAAACTCACATGTCATTGTTCTAGCCATAGCGGATCGTCGTTTCATATCGTCATGGTCATAGAGTAATGTTCAGTGTAGCCTATAATCTTCTTCTACAAATGGGCTATGAAATGCAAATATAATGTTTCAAAGATTAGCATAGTCAAATTATAACAAAAACAAAGAGATGGAAAATAAATAAAGTTATTTAAAAAAGTAGCTTTCTGAAATTATGCAAAGGAATGCTTACTAGAAGTACCTAGTTACTATGAAAATATAATATATAGACTATAAGTATTATTTGCAATTTGAATCAATTTCAAATGAATCCACCTCCCACGTACAATCATTCTCAAAAGTATTTTAGCAAAAATACATCTATACAAATATTTACATGGCTAAAATGGCGCATTAGTACAATAGTTATGATTTTTATGATAACCTGAAAGCAAAATTACTGACTTTACAAACTTGTTATAATCATCATTAATATTAATTTATTAAGTCATTACACTACACACGTAGGTTTATTTTAGTTATATTCATTAGGGTGAAATAAAAAAAACTTTATTGCCAGTTAGTTTTACTAATATTTAAACAATTAGTCGGCAGATTAGTAGAAATTTACGTCTATTACACTGTGTTGTAAATGAACAGAATAATTTTTTTTTTAAAGAAACAATAATTATGTAAGACACAAGCTCACTTTGTGCTAGACAGAGTTCGGTCAATGACATAATAAAGAATCAAAAATACATCAATATATTCGTTATTTACTCTAAATTTCTTTACTAATACGGTATACGGCGGAATACTAGTCACAGTGATGCAGCGACCGCAAGTACTCGGACCTAATTATCTTACTACGAATTCCATTATAATGGGTCATATGATCTCGAACTTTATCGATCTCAAAATAAAGACTTTATTAATCTTTTTGGCCCCTCTGACTATAGCGTTAAGGTTATCAAATCAAAAGTTCAATACAAAACGAAGTTTAAATATTATTATACGAATCTTAAATTGGCATGCACTTATCCTTCAGTTGTTGCGATACTATACATATAATATACCTAGTAGGCCCGTCGGACATTGTCCTGCCTTGATAATCCTAAAATCCTAAAATTCAACCACAGCGCCACCTACCGGGTCCAATTGTAATCTGAACCATCCTTAAATCCACCTGAACACGTATAAAATATTTCATTAACATCTGTCCAGCCGTTTTGGAGGACTTCAGTCACATACACACGGACACGAGAATTATCATTGCATAGTATAAAACAAAGTTCCCTTCCCTGTCTGTCTGTTCGCGATAAACTCAAAAACTACTGAACGGATCTTCATGCAGTTTTCACCAGTGCATAAAGTGATTCATGAGGAACATTTTGGTCACAACATTTGTCAAGGGTTGTTTTATAGTCGGGACGGGACAACGTTTACCGGGCCCGCTAGTATAATATATACATAAATATAAAGATTTAGGTGAACTATAACCACACAAAACAATAGGTGCAATATTTAAAACGAAATACTATAGAATGTCAAAAGCGCCATTTTAGCTATCCATTGTCAGTACCAGTAAAATATGGTCTCGAAGAGTTAAAGGCCGTGGTGGCTCCGTGAATGGAGGGCCGCGGATTATGGACGCCGATCGGCACCCGTTGAAAGGTTTCATCTCACCTAATTATGATTTATTATAGTGTATTGTGATCGGTGAGGCAGTTTTTTTTCTCGAATTTTTATTATCGACGGAAGTTCAGATTGACTTTTTTTATTTGATTTATAAATTTCGTGTAGCACCACTATAAGGTTTTAACGATGGCTTCATTTTAATTTTTTATTTAATGGATTTTTCGATTTGAGATATTTGATAATCTAGTTGAATATTGCATCTAAATATTTCAGGGTATTAGTTTTTTAGACAAATAGTATCTGCTCACTAAGTAGATTAAATAAGCAAATATTTCATAAAATTATATATCACCACATATTATAAAACAAAGTCCTCTGCGACGTCTGTCTGTCTGTCTGTTCGCGATAAACACTAAAACTACTTAACGGATTTTCATGCGGTTTTCACGAGTAGATAAAGCTATTCATGGGTAAATTTTAGGTATATATATTGTTAAGATTTTTCTTATTATCAGGGTGGGGCAACGTCGGCCGGGCCCGCTTGTAGTATTATATATAAAAAAGAAGTTGGAATCTTTATAATTAAAAATCTATTGTGAAATGTATGATATATGTGAGCGCTTTCTTTTATGTTTGTAATTATCAGGACCAGATATGTATGACAATATTATTATACTAGCTGTGCCCGTAACTTCGTCCGTGTAGATGTACAAAACAGTGATTAACAAAGTCATTTGAATGTATTAAGCCTAATTTATAAGATTTTAGAGGTGGTAGAGCCACGCTGAAGCTATTACTGGTTTCAGCAGAATGGGTCCACTTATTAACACCCTCTCACAGAAAACCGACGTAAAGTAACAGTGCTTGCATTGTTGCTCAGAGAGAGCGCCGGAGGCCTTCCTACCCTTCCCCTCCCAAACCCTCTCCACGTACCTTCCCCCAAACACAGACTTGGCAACGTATTACCGACTCTCTTGTTAGTGTCTATGGACGGCGGTGATCACTTCACATCAGGTGACCCGCATGTTCGATTACCTCCTATGATTTTTTTTTTTTTTTTATGTCAGAGGTGGCAAACGAACAGGTGGGTCACCTGATGTTAAGTGATCACCACCGTCCATGGACACTAACAACACCACAGGAGTCGCAAGTGCGTTGCCATCTTTTGGAGGGAAGGGTTAGGGGAAGGAAAGGGAGAGGAGAGAGGAGAGGGGACGGGAGGTGGGTCTCCGGCGCTCTCACTGACCAAACGAAACGCAACAATGCAAGCACTGTTACTTCACGTCGGTTTTCTATGAGAGGGTGGTACTACCCCGGACGAGCCGACCCATTCATGCTGAAACCAATAATAGTTTCAGACAAAAAAAAAAAAATATTTACCTTTTTCTTGTACTTAAGTCACGACGTCATTAAAATTACAATAACTTTTGGTAGACCGAAACGATTTAAATAAAACAAAGAGTAAATATTAAGTAAATATTATTATTATCGAAGACATGCTTTATGTTTTATGGTGAATACAGCACTTTAGCAGTGATTCACGTTCATACAAACAGACAGACAGACGTTTCTAAAAATGATTGAAACGTATTTTATTATTTATTCCTAGACACCTGAAACAATTTTTTTTTACAAAAATCTTAAAAGTCCTGAAACATTCGACTAACATTTTTGTTATATGTACAGAAGATGAAAGAAAAATTAAAGATATATTGACAGTGGTTGTACACGATCTTGTACTGTCAAAGCACGTGGGCGTCTGTGTCGATTGGTCGAAAATTATATCCCATTCAATTACTCACAGTGAGATTTGTTATGTACCGAATACTCAAAGAAAGTATTTTTTTTTAATTAATCAATATTCTTCGTCTAATTATATAAAACGAAAACTGAGTTGTCTCTTATATGTTCACGGTAATCTCTGTAACGCTTGAACAGATTTTGGCAAGGCTTTTACTTCCATATAGATAACTATTCATATTATTATCTACAGTAACTATCAATACACTTTTACATACGTGGTGAGCAGCGATGATAGAATTTTATGTGGACAAAGTACCGCGAAACATAAATCGGATATTACGACTCTTCGGCACTTATAACTGGAATTAATACAATGCAACGCATAAACATGTAGAAAAACTAATTTATGATATTTTCATAATTACACAGTTCTAATATCTTCTTCTTCTTACCCTTATTCCATCTAAGTAGGGTCGGTAAAACATGTTTTCCTTTTCCACTCTCACCTCTTTGATGTCATTTTAGAATTCACGCCTTTTTTTTTTGTCATAGGAGGCAAACGAACGGGTGGTCACCTGACGTTAAGTGATTACAACCGTCCACAGGCACTAACAACACTAGGGGAGTCGCAAGTGCGTTGACATCTTTTCTAATTACATGACTTTCACCTCTTCTCATAATTTGCTCGTTTATGTTAGTCTATTACTCCTCAACTTCTCTGTCACTGGTGTTATATTCAAACTTCCTCTGATATACTCATTCTTAATGTTATCCATTAGTTACACCACACATGCACCTTAACATTCGCGTATCTGTCACATGTAATCTTTTCTCACACGTCTCTATCGTTACCCAGCACTCGGATACATAAAATACGTCTGGTCTTATTATTGTTTTATACACATTATAACACAGTTCTAATTAAAAAAAAAGTCGAGGCAGTCACGAGGACTTCACACAGAAGTGAAAATTTAAAATAATGAATTAAATGTGTTCTCTTTTTAATTTTCATATTAATTATAGTGTCAATGACAATATTTACATTTCAGAATGTGTATATTACATTTATTAACATTAGTGTGGTATTCATGTCTATTGGCACGCGGAGCAATAATTATATACAGGCCCCCCTATACTACGCGTCGTGAGTCTGATGCAAGCCGCGCAAGCGCAAACGGGCGGTTATGCTTACAGCATGTCATGACGCGAAATTATAAATTTATCTCCTGCTAAAAATACTGCTAAAGATGCTATCACTTTCAAAATCGTAATTACAAGCGATTGCAAAATTAATACGTAACTAAGAGATTTTTGTACGAACCACGAAGGTTACTTGGATCAGAGCGAGGTACATTAATATCTACTAAATACCGTTCCAATTTATAATAGGCACCAGCAAATGTTAGCGTTTAGAAATGATTTCTGTTAAACGATAAATCCTGCAAAGAATTCACTCCAAAGACTTAAGATTTTAAGGTCGTTTATAAATTTGCGTTTATTTTAAATTAAAATACATGAAGATTGCGATTGCTTTATTTTCATAACATTTTTATATAAAAATAAAGTAAATAATTGAATTTATAACTTCTTCGGCGTTCTTTAAGATATCGTAAAAAGTAATTTTTTAGTTTGAAAAGGCAATTGTACACGCATCATGAAATTGTTAAATGATTTCTATTCCTGCAGACTCTTGGTCCGCGCCGTTTTTCTGCTTCAGTCAGGCATTTCTAAATTTGGACCGATAATTGTTGTTTTAATATTGATAAATAACCACTGTTTAATCGATTTTATAAATCAAAAGAAAAAATATGATTTAAATTGATTCTTTTTTTGAAATATATATTTGATTCTGAATTTTTTACTTGTTTTGAAAAAAAGGTAAAACACATGATAACTTAAAAATGCTTCACTGTTGCATAATGCATATGGGAGTTAAACCACGGGGGCTCCTAACGGAAATACATCGAATTACCAATAACCCATATTTCCTATATGATACAATTTTTGTATGCAATTTATTCAAACTTTTATTCATAGTATCTATTTATTTATTTCCTTTTACTTATAATGGTTTGAAACCTTGACTCGGATAGAAACAGTTAAAATGTCTGAAATCATTTGTACCATGGTCAGCATGGTATGGGCATGTCATGAGGAGAGAATAAGACCATGTAACTAGAAAAGCTTTGAGTATGATGGTCGATGGATATAAGAGTAGAGGGAGACAGAAAAAGGTATGGATGGATTGTCTGAAAAATGTTATATGTGTAAAAGCTGTAGATAATGAGATGATATCTGATAAGCGAGAGTGGAAAAGGAAAACATGTTGTGCCGAGCCTACTTAGGTGGTATTAGGGTAAGAAGATGATGATTTGTAGCGACAATGGCACCGTGGTTAACTTGTCGAACATCGGATATACATTTTGATAAAACCATAGGATTTTTTCTAAGCTCGCCTGGCTACCTTCCTCAAGTTGAAAATCTATCACCAAGCACCTATGGGCCAGAGTAGTCAATGCAGTCCATTTAGGTTTAGCATGCGTAGCAACTTGGACCACACCATCATTAAAGTCAATTGAAATTGCAGTCAAAAACTAAAACCACCAAAATAACAAAGCTTAATATTATTCGGTCAGCAATTGTTTTATTATTTTAATGTAGTCTCGCATTAACGTAGTCGCTACGACTTAATTACTACTTAAAAACGCAAGACGGTGCGACTTTTAGTCGCAAGTGATCTTCGAGCCTTAATCTAATTAAACTCTCACTGACCTACAATGAGGCGAAAACAATTTATTCACAATACTAATAAAACTAAGAACGCATTATGTATAAAGGTAACATCACACTGCTTCTTATGCTCTGCACTCACTGCTGATTTTATTGTTTTGTGTGAACTTCTAATTTTAATATTTTTTACGACCCGACAAAGTGACAACTCATTGCCTAATGGTAATATAAAACACGTTCGGTAATCGAAAAACATGTACAGGGAAGAGTAATAGTCATGCCGACGTGCAAAAGTCCCAGACATTCGATATACGCTAGCTGATCCCGAGACGTAAAAAATTAAAATTACAGTATGTATGTCGGTCAACACCGATACGGGTGTTGCATTAAGCATTGGACCTAATTAAGCCTTGAACTGAAATTCCCAGGGTAAGCGCTGACGTTGTCGAACTGGCGAAGATCTGCGCTCGCAGAGCTTAGTAAGATTAGGCTTACTTGAAGTGAGGTGAAACGTGAAGCCATCGACAGAACGAGATAGAAAAGTATCGTGTTTGCTTTCTGCCCGACAGTTTGGAGTCATAGAATCTCAAGAGAGTATGTTGATAGCATCAACGTCGAGTAAAAACATTCTACTCTACTCAGTAACTGAACCGGCTGAACCAAGACAGAGATATTCTTCTACACTTTGTGTATGGCAGACATAATTCCTAAAACTAGTGGGCGCCCAGTGGTCGACCTTCGACCTTACTTCATTGTTTTTTTAAAGTTTGAACTTTTTTAGGGTTCTTTGTCAAAGAGTATAACTTCTATAATCAAAGTTTTTCATCATGGCTACTCAGTTATTTGGCACTTTTTTTAAAATTATATAAACATTTAAAAAAATCTATGTCTAAATGAAAATTGAAATTGAATTTGAATTGCTTTACTCTTATGACAACATGAAGCAAAGTGACGTGAAGTGAAAGCAGTCCTGTCTCCTAAAAATTTTGACATTCAATAAGACCAAAGAGAATAATATATATTTCAGTGGGAATTTGAATTGCTTTACTCTTATGACAACATGAAGCAAAGTGACTTGAAGTGAAAGCAGTCCTGTCTCCTAAAAATTTTGACATTCAATAAGACCAAAGAGAATAATATTTATTTCAGTGGTTCCATAAAGTTTCCTAAAGATAAATTATTTATGAAAGAAGTATTAATGTATATTATGAATTTACATATTATATTATTTATAAACGTAACCTACAATTTGGAAAATAATACTTTAATCTAAGTGTAACGAAAAAGTACTTATTCTATATATATTAGTATATTATTCTAGTTATACTATCAATTGTGTTTATTTTATTACTAAGCACCATGATAACACAGCTGATGAAAAATATTATCTATACAAATAAATTGTGAGGGTGTTTTGGCGGCTGTCATGTAATGGATTTTAAACCTTATTCATAATCTTGTGTTGTTTAACTTTACATTTTGTAAATTGGAGACATTTTACGTAATATAATATAGTTCGGTTATTGTGTACAAGTAAAGTGGATGGGAAATAATACCTTACCGCAAAAACTCCTTGGAAAGTTCTAACAAGACGGCAACCATAACACAGTAACATAAGATTATGAATAAAATAATCTTCCACTACATGAATATCCAAGATCCCGCTAAAAACTTACAATAATATTTAGTTTCACAAGAAGCAGTATGCGATCAGCCTAATATGTGCAGTTGGAAACCATCCAATAACCTTGTCATTTTGAAATGACTCACAATGTGTCTACAATACAACTGCATTTAACATATAATTGAATGCAATTGTTGAAAACGGTTCCTGTGCTGCAAAATAATTATAATCACTTCTAAAGTGAAAAGTTCTAGAACAAGGTGAGTACGGAATAAGAATGACATTTGTATGTTGTTTCAAAATTATTTAGTATAACAGAATGAACATTCAATTATGACTAGGAATTCACCTACTTGGGTGGTATAAGATCAAAGACACACAGACGGTCATAAAGACATTTTAACTCGACACATCACCATAACGCTTAAACCCAAGAGAACTATAATCCAGGATTAATTGACGAAGAGATTCCCAACTTCCTGGACAAAGTGACCGAACTATAACTTGTCTCTTGATGGCGCTAATAATATAGCTATATTGTTATCAAGTTTTAAATCCTTGATAAATACGGACTATGTCATGGGAGAATACTAGTTAGAATATAAAATTGAATAGGAATCAACAATATTTTATAACACACAAGAATAATATTTATTTGTAAAATAATCTTCAGAATCAGTCAAAGACATTCACAAACTTATAAATAGGTTAAATAGTACATAAGAAAAATAAAAATATTGATAATATTACAAAGAAATTGTTATCATTTATTTGAGAACGCTTATATTTTGATAGTTTCAGAGCAAGATAATTCAAACAGAAACCACAATCGAAGTAAACCAGTTCGTTCACTTATTTTATATAATCGCAGGTTTTCTTATACTATTGTTCACCCACTGATCGAAAGTCAACCATAATCATTATTGAAAATTGGTTCAAAATCACTGAATAAGAAGATTAACCAATGAAATAACTTTGAATGTGAAAGTTCAATGCAATTTAAATCAATTGATATGTAAACCTATTATCTATTGATAAATTCAAAACAAAAAATCATATCCATATATATACAGTAACAATTCTTAGAATGAAGTTTCTAGCCAATAATATTTTAAATCTTTCAGGACCATAAAGTTTCGAACAGTAAATATTAGCATTCAACTATTTATATTACTTTATTTCAGTTTAAAGTATATGAGAATCTTAAAAAAAACTGCATTACAAAGTGTAAGCTTTCTTGGAATTTTGTGGGAGGTATTTTAATATCTATTTACTAATATATAAAGCTGAAGAGTTTGTTTGTTTGTTTGGTTGAACGCTATGATCTCAGGAACTACCAGTCTAATTTGAGAAAAAACTGCATTACAAAGTGTAAGCTTTCTTGGAATTTTGTGGGAGGTATTTTAATATCTATTTACTAATATATAAAGCTGAAGAGTTTGTTTGTTTGTTTGGTTGAACGCTATGATCTCAGGAACTACCAGTCTAATTTGAGAAAGTCTTTCGGTTTTAGATAGTTCATTTATCGAGGAAGGCTATAGGCTATATATCATCACGCTAAGATCAATAGAAGCAGAGCACCAATGAAGAATGTTTCAAAATCGGGCACTTTTTTTGCTTTTGAGCGATTACGTTATTATTATATACGTTGCCATGGTAACGTAGTAAGTAGTAGTAATAATATTCGTCCAATAGGACAGGCGAAGGAATTAATCCATACTGCCAATTCTGAAGTTATGTAGTAAGTATCAAAGCTAACATTTTCAAAGTTTTTTTTTCCTATTCAAATAGTTCATAGGCGAAGGAATTAATCCATACTGCCAATTCTGAAGTTATTCAACGCGTATCAACGCTAACATTTTCAAAGTTTATTTTGTTTTCGTATTCAAAATTTTATACTACTTTTATTTCCAATTTTTTATTTGTTCTATATTACGTATTATAAAAATAAAGTTTGTGTATGTACAATTAAAATAACAACTTTTTGATGAATGGATATGGCTACAAATGACCAAAAAAAAACTTTTTTTATACTTTGTCTATATTATTATATTTTGTCTGTTTGTTTGTTTGTCCTGGGTAATTTCCAAAACGACTGGACCTATTTTAACGGGAATTTTACTTTTTACTGCCAGATAACCGAAATTATAGCGGTTGACATATTCTACTTTATTTGTCCGCGGCTTCGTCCGCATTACTTTGGGCCGATTTTCACGGGGTATTTACTGGTAGATAACAGACCTTAAAAAAGTAATTAATAATCTCAGGAACTACCAGTCCGATTTGAGAAAATCCTTCGGTTTTAAATAACTAATTGGTACACTATGTAGTGATTGACTGCTACGTATGTATTAGTCCATGTAAAATTGATGACGTGAGACGTGTGCCTTATTGACTCCAAGAATAAATATACATAATTGAAAGTATATATTTGTATGTAATATGAATTATATCATCTTTTTGGTCAATTTGGCTGCCATATTGTCTTATTTACCATGTTTGCTTCTACATAACTCAGTTATTATAGCAACGTATAAGAATAACTTAAGTATATCGACAATACGGGCATATTATATCTATCTATAAAATAAAAGATTTAAGATATATTGTTCGATAATGTATAGCTTATAATTTTCATTACTTTCTTATATAGTGTTAGTGAGTACTGAGTTTGGTATATAGTAGGTTGAAGTTCCAGTTATGTTGCTGATGATAAATCCCATCCCACTCGATATACTATTCATATGTATGTATAGATATGTATTCATATATCTAATGTACACGTTACATGTTACAGTTGGCGTGAGTGTCGTAGTTACAAATGTTTTTGAAAAAACTTTTCTGTAATGTACACACCCACTCACAATTTTCCATTTCTTTAATACATTTTTTAAAAAGCGCGTGCGGAGCCGCGGGTAACAGCTAGTTTAATAATAAATTTAAACGTCGCCGCGAATTGGTTCGACAGTAATTTGTTTATTTCCCCACTCACAATTTTCCATTTCTTTAATACATTTTTTAAAAAGCGCGTGCGGAGCCGCGGGTAACAGCTAGTTTAATAATAAATTTAAACGTCGCCGCGAATTGGTTCGACAGTAATTTGTTTATTTCTAATTGTTACGGTTTATGATATTCTGTTCGCGATACCCTATACTTCCATATTATGTATATATAATTCAAATATATCATAATTCGTTAGTTAAGCACCAATTTTCAAATGTACCCTTTAGTCGTGAAAGGGTTAAGTATTATCAAGTTTTTTTTTTCTCGAACTGACGCTATTGACCTGGCAGGGTCTTCACAGCTTCACCGGACTACGAGTATTATCAAGATCGGCTGTCTAACAAGCCAATAGTAATCCAAAACAGATCAACATAGTAATCAACATAGTCCGAGTCCTTAGTACAGATTACTTAGTCAGTAGCATATACAGTGTAAAGTCTTTAAAACGTCATTCGTTAAACGAGAAACTTTCTACAACGTAAATTAAATTCGATTAGTTTACCATAAAAACCATTTATTTGTTCTCCCCGGCGTCCATATAGCAAAAACTGTTTAAACTGTATTTGATATACATTAATAGTTGTCATAATTTTACTGTGTATCAAATGCACAAGCTGCTATTATACTATGCAAGGACATATTTACACAGCGTTGGACGTAATCCAAAATGGCCGCCCTAAAGATATCTAATTATAATACGATATGATTAAACCGTCTCATAAAACGGACAGTGGTTGGCTCGAAACATTACAACGATGTCAAATTATGTGTCACTGTCGTTGTTTGAGAATAATAATTGATATTGCAGTAGTAATACTCGAGTCACTTTTAATTAAATCGTTATGACTGATTATGCTTTTAGATTGATATAATATAGATTGACAATCACTTTTTTTTAATTGACGTATATTTACTCAATGTTATTTGATTAGTGATACTATAGTATGATAGTGGAGAAAATTCTGGAAAAATGTAAATTTATATTAATATTATAAAGCTGGAGGGTTTGTTTGTTTGGTTGAACGCGATAATCTCAGGAACTATTGGTGTGATTTGAAGAATTCCTTCAATGTTAGATAGCTCATTTATCAAGGAAGGCTATATATCATCATGCCAAGAACAATAGGAGCGGGGCACCAATGAAGAATGTTTCAAAATGGGTTGTTTTTCCTTTTGAGAGCTTTAGTTGCGTGGAGGAAGGCGCAAGAACTGCTAGTCGATGTATAAATAGAGTAAAAGCAAATAGCTTTCCGCGTATATATGTGCGATTACTTACTTCTTCTAAACTACGCGACGGCATTTGATAACATCTTCATTAAAATTTAGAGATTTTTTCCTAAATATTTATATACATATTATATTTATCGAAAGTAAAGAGAAATCAATGTATTGTAATCTAGTTATAAAAAAGTTTTTTTTATACACTGACTAAACCTTATGAGAAATATTAAAAGAATGTTCCACAAAATTGTATATTTTGACAGTGTACAGAGAAATCTGCGATAGTATATATCGATATTCCAAAATACCGTAATATACAGTACCGTTATACCAAAATACAGTATCGTTTTAAATTTTTAAATACTATAAAAATTTATCTGTTATTTTCTAACATATTTTGACCAATATAGTATAAGTCTTTGTAGTATTAAATTTATTAGTAAGATTATAGATTTAATATAGATTACAAATGGTCTTTACAACATATCATTTTAATGAATACTTTAGAATATATGTCACATTTAAAATTACGTATAACAAAATATGTTGTTAATTTATGAAGTTTCTCTTACTATGATGAACTATAAATATACCAGGTAGCTGTTTAAAAGTTAAGACCCTTTAATCGCGTGGTAGTTCGTGGTCACATTTAACATATAAAATATCAAAACAAATACTAATAAACTGAAAAAAGAACTTTAGTTAAAGTTTGTTCTAAAACTTTTTAAAGTATGGGAACGATACTTTAAATGTAAAAAAACACGCCTAGCTTCAATGAACAAAATTCAAGGGGCGCTTTTCAAGGATAATTATTACGTAACTTCTTATCGTGGAAACGCCGAACGGTCGAACAAAGGGAAACGGGGCGCGAACCGAGGTGCGGGACGCGGCTCGGAGTACGCGACGGGGCGTAATTCATTTATTTACACTAGTTTGTTTTTGCGTAATTTACCTGATGTTGAGTGTATATCGGTTTTGCGTTTCTCGGGATTATAAGGTCAAATATTAAGCACCTATTTTTTTAACTGGTTTAGAATGAGAAGCAAGAAATGAGTAATCTGTGAGAGTATTACAACTATTTAACCAGTCATGCGGCATATCAAAAATAAATCCATTTAAAATTAAAATCCAATATGACGAATTAAAATCGTTTGGGACACTTATTACATTGGCTCAGTGTCAAGCAGAGTCGTATTGCTAGTGTGAATTTTTTTATTGTACACTGGAAAAAAAAAGGTCAATTTTGTTTATTTTTAAATGTGCAAAACGTGATGGGTATACCGTAGGGGTGGTTATATCTTCTAATCTAATAAACAAACAACGGCCTAATATTAAGATCTGATGCAGAACTTATAAATAATATCACATAAAAATCATATGATTGAATACTTTGAATCAAACTCGCTGCTAAATAAAATTATTGATATCAAAACGCAGCCTCACAATATTATTAACTCTATACAAAAACAAATCAATACAATCAATTGTACACTCAATAAATATTGTCTCCCTATGTTATTGTAAGTTATCCGCCGATAAAGTATCTCTCTCGACTACAGAGACAATAAAGTGAGCTCGCAGCGCGCCTCCGTCCAGTCCCGTGTCTTAATTTGTACTTGACTAAACAATATAAATAATATTTAACAACGCATGTTTAGTATGAATACGCGTACGCACAGAGCTATGAATATCTAGACGTTTCTATTTGGTTCACTCCATACTAGAAAATACTCGAGACTCCGCGTTAAATCTATACCCTTCCTGCGGTCAACAATAGTCATCAACCTTCTCCCTCCAATACTTACGTACACAGTTCTATAAGTATTTTTTAATCTGTTCGGGTTTAACTGTCGATTCAGCAGTTAACAAGTATAGAGATTTTTAGTCTATAGAAAAATTATCTTATGGTAGTTCGCTACTAAGACGATGGTAGCCCACTGGATAAGACCGCGCACCTTACATATCAGACCTACAAATCCAGACCCCTAATCCTTATGCTATAAAAAATTAGCAAATGGAAGTACCCCCATCACCTTTTGCTGTTTACTTACTATTTGAATATTAAGTTACATTGATAAACTCAAAAACATGTGTATTGGTTTTGTATAAAGTAGAAAAAAGTTGGTGTATTCTAGATATAATTTCCAAATGCTTGCATTGATAGCGTCAGTTACCTAAATGTTATGTGATATATATAAATAATCTACTACAGTGTTGTGCATTTGAAAAATAAGCACAGGTAAATCTGTTATGTTATATATTAATTTCCTAAGGATAGTTGTTATATCGACAAACATACTGTAATCCTTATTCAATCAGATACTTTTGAAGCGATAATTCCTTTAGGCGCGTTGAGCGGTATTTTTGTTATTTAATTATATATTTTTGAAGAGAAAACTTCTTTAGGCGCGTTGAGCGGTATTTTTGGCAGGAGATACATTTATAATTTCATGATATTCTACGTAAGCATGACCAGCCCGTATTGTGCTTACACCGCTTGCGTTAGACTAGCGACGCGTAGTATAGGGGCTTGTGTATAGTAAATAGTAATATTTTGCAGCCCATCATAAATTTGATCGATTATTAGACTTTATAAAAATGTATATAATTATTGCTCCGAGTGCCAATACATATGAAAACCACAATAATGTTAATAATTTCAATAAAGTAATTCTGAAATTTAAATATTGTTATTCCCACTACAGTTAATGCGAAAATTGGAAAGAGAACACATTTATTCCATTATTTTGAGTTTTCACTTCTGTCGTCAGTCCTTATGACTTCCCCGACTTTTTTATACTTAGGGCATTTAATATAGATCGTAACTGCTATTCGCAGCATATAATTTTAACGAGTATCTATAAAGATATGATGCACTGAAAATTAAGCAGAATTTTGCATGAATTTAATGAACTGTAAATATCTAAACGGCAGAGAAAAGATCTAAATCACTGATTACTAAAAACTAATTAGACACTTATGTCGCCATATAAGAACATCGCACTTATGCAGAACTAGGGTGGGTCACTAATCTTCTATAAAAAATACTATAACAGAATTGATTATCATTACATAGTATAAAACAAAGGCCTCTGCCGCGTCTGTCTGTTCGCGATAAACTCTAAAACTACTGAACAGATTTTCATGCGGGCTTCATCAGTAGATAGAGTGATTCACGAGGAAGGTTTATGTATATAATTTGATTTTATTTTTTTAATAATTAGGGAAGGATAACGTCCGCACGGCCCGCTAGTTATTATATAAGTAAGTGTTTAAAATCATAATTAACTAGTTATAAGTCTCGATGTGGCATAAAAGATGACAAGCTAAAAAATAAATAAATTTAGAAGCTGTCTTTGAAGACTATTACCTGTACTTATGTTAACCATAACCATTTACTAGAGTCTTCTGCGTTCATACATTATACATTTGAAACCACAGTAACTTCAAAAATAATTCAAAGCGGTCGGTATATCTGTGAGACACATAAGTCTGTAAGCGCGCACGCAGCGGCGACTTTGACATTGAAATAAAAATCTCTCAAATCATAAAGCACTGACCCGGCTCAGTATCGGGTTGCGATTGCCGACAGAATGCTAATATATTTACCGTCTCACTCGCACGCACCTGTCGAAACTTTGCCGCGAATTGTCTCCTATTACAGACGTATCAATTTTACATTCTTTTCTTTATGGTGATATTATGATTCAAGTACCTTATTGAAGATATTATCATCACCATCAGCCCTTAAGAGAGCCAATGCATGGCCATAGGCCTATACCCGAAGTAACGTATGGGGGGTAATTACCACACCAGTTCACGACATATTGGCGATTTCAAACTCAAAAAAATCCAGTTCTATGTTTTCTCACATGCAATAGTAGATACTATGAGAATATTTCTCAGGTTTCGGTTTCATGACGATGTTTTCCTTCAGTATCAGTTGATAATGTTACCAATTTAAATAATAAATGTACGTGAAATTCGAAAAATTCGTTGGTACAGTCCGGGATTCGAACGTACATTTATCTACACTACTTTATCAACAACTTGCGCCAAAGGTGAGTATAATGGTGCTTAATTTTTAAATGTAGGACCTGTAAAATTAGCTTGAGATTAAAGTGATGTAAAACTGGAAAATCAATTAATCAGCTACCACAATCGCCTCGTCTTAAAATCATACTTTACGCTATGTGACTAAGTACTAAGGCAATAGGGATGTGACACCTGCAATATTAATACACCGGACTTCAAAGTACGGCTATCGACAAATGTACAATACAATTAGATCAGAAAATACTTCAAAGTATATAGGCGGATAAGGTATCTCTAAGTCTAGGTGACCATATATAATTATGTACCTCGATTTTATTACAATAGAATATGTGCATTGTGCGTTATCACTTATATTTGCTCTTTCTACGTTACCAGGTTTACAACTGTCAGCTTACAGTATAGGTCTTATGTATTCCCTACAAATTAATATCCAGGAAATAAGATGGATCGAAAAGTAATTCAATATGGCTTGCCGAAAAGAAGAACGAGATAGTCATCTAAGTTCCGTTTTGTATGACGTTATCTCTGTCTAATAGCGATCATCACGCTGTACGATAGAGCAGAACGCTTAACAAAACTGGAACAAGCTGACCTTAGCTGGACGTCTCAGTCTTTTACCCGGCGCGCTAAATCAAACGTTGGGTACTGTAGATTTTAAAATATATTCGTAGACGATAAAATATTTTGATAAAATTATAATTGGCTATAACTATTATGCTTTAAAATTAGTAAGCAATTAATATCTTTTATAAACATGAGTATAAAAATATCAGCAATTGAACTACTTTCTAATTCCTAAACCAGACGAATCACTTCAAGTATTATCATCAATTTTTGGATAGTTTTTGCAAGGTCATGAAACAACGTATGCGGCCAATACTTACAAATGCTTTTAGGGTATATAACAGGTACTTCTGTGCGTACTTGTGTTTGAAAACAAATACTTAGTCTTGAACTGTATTAGTATATGCAAGTCATCCCTATAACGGATTTTAAATTTAAAGGTAGCGAGTGACACAAACGAGGCTTCTTTCATCGCGGTTTTTTCCTTTAAAGTCAATAAGTTATCATCGCTTCGAGCAAAACTTAAAATACTGAAGACGCTATGCGTATAAACTCTACGCACGAAATCAAATATAACAATATATTAAAAAATACAAATATACACATGGATGGACCTTTGCAATTGAGAAATTAATATCTGAAAGTTATGGCTCCCACTAAATGCATACCAATAAGCGTTGGGCAAGATTATGTGCTGGCGCATTATATTTCGCTCGGTATGACAAGCGCGATGCCGCGGCGGATAACAGGCTGGATTTGTGTTATACAGAACATGTCGTGGTCTCCAAAGTCTGCTAGATTTGTATTTTAATTGCGAATATATTATTTTAACTGTCAATTGCATTGAAATTGAATGATTTTAGGTAAAAAAAAATCACCACAGTCACAACTTACGTTAACAAGATGCCTATGGTTTTCTTTATCACAGGACTATAATGTCTTTCCTTCGATTCTAACATAGAATAACCCTAATATTCTTTTAAATGGAACCTCCTGACTTTCTGACTGAAAATTTTCAGAGTGTTGTATCCCAATAAGTTTTCTTTTAGGGCCTTAGAAAAATATACCAAAATAGTATGGAAACTACCCGTTTTAGGCGACAGTGCTTAAGATAGTAAAACGATAGATTTAAAGGGAAGAACTGGCTTTCGAATGCAACTGCCCACACATATAGGTGCATGGTGAGAGAGACAAGCAGTAAAAGGTCCTGCTATTCAAAGTATAGTCTTTACTCCTTATTTATTTTTTCTATCTACGTACGATTATATAAGGCCTTACAACTCAATTTTTGGGAGCAATAGTCTATTATAACGAGTTTGGTAATACTTGATCACAGTAATAATTTGACATTAAGTGGAGTACATGTCTGCATTACATTTTCATCAAATAAAATATATATTTTGTTAGAATAATAGCTCGTGTCTGCTTGGAATGATATGCTATATACGAAGTATAACAAATATGTAGGTGTGTCACGTTTCAGGATCAATCTACTTATATACGGTATTATAAAATGTTTGTACCTAAATGAAGCGGTACCATCATGCACAGGTAATAAGTCTGTCATAGTACTCTTAGACTATCGTATTTCAGGATCAATCATTGCTTATTCAGCTACGACAGCCAATTTTTCTTTGTGCTCCAATAAAAAATAACAATTCAAGTGTAAAAAAGGTCTCAAAGAGTACTAAATAAAGGCTACTATCGCAATAATCACAACAGTCCTTATATAGTTATAAAGATTTCTGTATTCATATCGAAATAGTCGTAAGTTTGAGAAGCTTGCTTTCCATTACGCTTTGCGGTTTCATATGCGCGTACGCTAGCAACGTTACTCCTACGATATCTATCTAAAAGATAAAAGTCCACATTCTCTTCAAAGATAACCTTTTGAATTTTAACTAACACGTAACTTTATATAGCTAGTGTAAAGGTGTACCTGAATATTTTTTCAAATTTGTTTATAATTCATTTGAAGTAATTAGCAAATTCTTTATATATTAATATATATATTTATATATTTATATATAAATTCTATATTTCAGTTTAGTCTTTAACAATGCGCTAGTGTAATATTACATCTAAAGCAGCGGTTACGTGTATGCGTTACTATATCTTCATGTCATGTCGCTCTTGTAAGTCCTGTGGTAATCAAAATTAATGTTTCTTAAATTATCCAAAATTATGCAAACTTTTACGCTAAAAAACAGAATTTTACATGTACAATTATGTTTTAATGCTCTTCTATGCTTGTACTAAGATCTTAATAATAACTAACGGTTGTACAATACAAATATAAACTGTGCAAAACTTTACATATTTAAAGTTCGTAAACTAACCCCTAGGTTTGACCATCTAAAAGCCATTTACTATACTCGAAATCCAGACTTCATAGAGACAATCAGACTTTAGTCTTCAGATGATAAAAGAGACCGTCTGCATAATACAAACTACAATGTACATTGTACATTTTCTTTTCGTAGCCAATATAACCAAAATACCTTCATAGCTATGACGTCAATGATAGTCAGATGAAGTTATGTAAGAGATGGTATTATACAACTTCGTGCAGCTATTGATAATGTAGACAATAACTTGATTATTTGTTCTAAGACCAAGCTTAATTATGTATATACAATAACATTTATTTGTGAGAATATTCTACATGGAAGTAGTTTGAAGTACATACAAATCGTTGTCATCCGTTAATTACAATTTTCATTATTTATTCTTGATGCCTTCTTTCATAAATAATCGAGGCTAATTAAAATAAAATAATCATTTCAATGATATTATTATAGTGATTTCCATTTATTACTGTATTAAAGAAAAACATTAATTTTGTTTAGATATAAAATTTTGGCATCAAATCGTAATACTTTAGTGCCCTATTTTTAAAACACTATCTGATTTTAGTTACCATTGAGATACAAGAGGATAGTGTACAATAAACAAATAAACCTGGTAACGCTATAACCGATGCATCAACAATTGAATTGAAGACATAAACAAAACAGTGAAACACAAGCCGAGAGACGGGAGCCTCGAGTGAGACATAAATAAAGAAGTTATGGGCTTCGAAGTGGACGCACTGAGTCAGGCGGTCGTCGACGTGTAAAAGTATGGGGATTTTTAACGCGTCATACTGTCTCTTATGCATCTTAACTGATTGGAGTAGATTAAAAACTGATTGCTCTGTATTTGGGAAGAACGATGTATTTTGTGTGAAGAGTAATTTTGCAAATTTTTGTTTTGATAAATTTAAGTCCATGGAATTAGTTAACTACAGAGTGTAATTTTTTCTACTTCATTTTTAATTCTTTCAATAGTAGTATTTAGTTTTGTGAACTGCGTGACTTCATAAATATCTAATAACCTTTGCTGTACTGAGAAGCTGTAGAACCATCTGCCGACACTTACATTACCTCCTTTCGATAACATAATATGTTGAGATATTTAAATCTGATAGCGATGATTGTATAGATTATAGGTATATTGGTAGTAATAAATTTCTTATAGCTATGTGCTTACCGATCAGGTACCATTCTATGATTTCGCACAGCTATAATTAAAAAAAAATCGATTCCAACATTCTAGTATGTTCATTACGGTGAAGACAAATCATAAAAAATTATGACTCTTGTTAGCTTATTAAAATTTATACAGCAAAGTTTGACGCAATTCTATAGTCAGGTTAATTTTGCTATTAGGAATTTACGTCACTTGTTGATAATCATTTACCGCGTATTATACTATTAAAGTTAGAAGATATAGGCTTGAGTGAGTATATGAATGAATAATAAATACAATACTTCATAGAATATAAAAGAGATAGCAGATTAAAAATATTTTGAATTTTGGAGAGATCAGATTAATCACAGTCTGTTGCAATTATGTCTACTATAAATTATGTTGTATTTACAAGAAACTCTAATTCTAATTACCTAATATCTTGAAATCGGCCTACTGGCAATTTCATTTTTGAATATCTGTTCGTATTATTTATTGATCCCAAAAGTTTGTGGTATATGGTTAAAAACATATCTTGAAACTATATCTCATATAGAAAACTGTAGCGTATGAACCTCTCATCTTTAATTTTATCAAGAAAGCCACGGGAATCAGCTAGTGTTATATAAACTATAGTATACCATTTAAGAACTTATATAACAATACCAGGGTCACATAATTCAAAGGCGGCTATCATATTTATGAAATCTAATTACTCGATTCTCATAATAACATTATAGTCGATGTCACGAACCCATAACTCAAAGGGGCAGAACACGTAAGCATTCGCTACCGGGACCATACGCCACAAATGACCATAACTTCCATGAAAAGATAAACTTTTAGGCCAATTATGGGCGGAGAGCGGCGTTTCCAAAAATCCCCTATACAAGCATTTTTTTATCTCGCATCGGGCTTTAAGTTACGTGCTAGATCGTATCGTATTAATCTACCAACTTATGTTTACTATCGTCTTTAGTATTAAGAGTCTAAATTTAGTTTGTAAGTATTCAAGAATAAGTACCAATTTTGGAAATTTGACGTTGCTTGAATGAAAATATAACTTTGTTTTAACTAAAATTGTTAGTCACGAATGAGATGGCCAGTGTCTTTACTGTTTACAAGGTGATATTAAAAGTTAACACGCCATTTTGGATTCGATGGTTCTTTTTTTGAAATCATGATAACTTTTATAGTGGGACAAGGAAATATAATGGTCTTCTTTTTCTATCATACGTACTGTTCATGTTAGTTCCATTTAATTTGAAAAGACTTTACTAAGAATTTGTTTTTTAGACATATTCTATTGTATGTTTGGCCAGTTAAAGCGGCAAATGTAGACTGTATACTAGTCGTAACCAAGCTTTGGGGACGTAACGATGTATTTCATGTAAAACGATGATGTATAAGTTGATAGTATGTTCAGATACATCAAGGTAAAGTCGTATCCTTGAGTCGAAACTTTTATCATACAATGGTGGCTTTTTACCGATGCCTTCATAGTAATGCGATTATCTATATATTAATACGTGAAACCTAATCTTTGTATCACTTTTTCAAGGAATTGGGCGAAAGGATGAACGTGAAACTTGGCATAGAAAGTTTATATGGAGGAGAAGTGCAGAAAGCTATTTATTTTATATAAAATGCATTAGAAGTACATTAAATTAATTAAAATATGCATTACCCACACGACTGCTTCAATTTTACATAACATATACACACATGTAAATGAAAAAGACATTTTGACACCTGTCAATAAAGGACTTCAAAAAAGGTTGTGAAGGAGGTTGCAATGCTCGACTGTATGTATTATTTTACTCTTACGCTCCAATTACCCTTTTTCATTCTACATTTAACAATGATATTATAACATACAACTATTATTATATTATGTATCCCTTTTAAAAAATTAAAGAACTATGGTCGAATGTCGACCACTGGTCGCCCACTAGTATATTATCATATATTAATACGCATCGCTTTATAGTATTTCATATGAGCAGACAGAAAATTTACTCAAAGTACTCTATTAGCATTCCAAAAACTGTACACAACTATCGTACCAGCACAGACACGTACACTCACCCACTTTTACATTCACACTCATCACAACTACACACATCCTCTCTCACGCTTTTATTACCATACACACACATTTTTTAAACTTATTATATGATTTCTGTTTCTTCTTGTCTTAACTTTAATTTTTTAAATGTAATTTCCTCTAAATATTATAAACACAATACGCACCACCATCATTTAAAGGCAGCGTCCGCACCCGCGACAAGCGCGCCACCCCCACCCCTACCGGGCCCATCAGGCTCCGTGGGCTCCTAAGCCCGCATCCCAGCCCATTCCCAGACCTCCGGCGGCTAATCCTTCACAGGATCACCTATCCTATCGAGTATATCGCCTATTCCTTCTCCCTATCGAGTATTGACTACGCAGGTCAATTACTCATCTTCCACGAGATCTCGGAGATCTTGGCATACGAAGAAACCACCCGAAATCCTCTTCTAGGATCCGTCACTGCAATACATAGGTTCCCAGCCATCGCGGCTACATTACAACGGCTCGCGCGCGCAGCTGTTCAAAATAAATAACTCATATAAGATACAGTAAATCGCGGAATTACGTCTATCTTCCCCTAAAAACGACCGTTGAATAATAATAATTTTTGTTATGTCTATTTTTAGATTTCAACGCCGTCGCCGTTAAGTAAATTTAAATTCGATCTTATTAAATGCGTGTTGCGCCCGCGCTTTTGTAATCGATCCTTTTTAGCTCCCGCACACATCGCGGTTCTCAGTAATATCTCGAGCCTAGGTCGTCCCCGCGCGGAGCCCTCGTGATATTATTATCGCGATACAGTGATTCACCTACATCACTTAAACACACATATGAGATCATCTCTCTCACACACGTGCACATATATACACATGGTGGGAGGGTTTTGTTTTTTTCCCTCATCGAACTGAATCGAATAGTTTTAGTTCGTTTCAATCCGATATACACGTATTCATTTGTGAATCATGCAATTTCGATTGTATGGTTCACAAATGTATATATGTATGAATAGCTTAGAATAGTTAGCTAGGACAGACGCGTCTTTTTCCAGGTAACAGCCCAAGCCGAGGTGTGCGTGCACCCTTGTGTATGTTACCTAAAACCCAAATCGGTTCTGTGCCTTAAGCGCCAACCTTAGTAGTCCGGTGAAGCTGTGAAGACCCTGCCGGGTCAATAGCGTAGTCAGTTCGAGAAAAAAAAATCATTTAAAGGCAATTTGTAAACAGGCATGAGACAAGCATCGCCTAGTTTGGGACCATAGTTAAGGCTATATTATGTCAAGGTTTTTTTAGAAAATAAATATATTTATTAAAATGACTAGCTACCACCCTCAAATTGAACATCTATCACCAAGTACCTGTTAGAGTGTTCTGGCAACAGCACTCGAGAACCAGTCACCCTCTAGATTTAGCGTGTTTATCATCTTATATAACAATGTTATTCAACATCAGACGAGATCGTGATCAAACGCCTAAAACTTACAATGTATAAACAATACGAGTCTACATTTAACTTCCTATTATGGCTAGTTGTATGTATCTAATCTGAAGGTATCTTGTTTTTTTTCTTTCCAACTGACTACGCTATTAACCAAGTACGATCTTAACAGCTTCACCGGACCACAATCTGAAGTTATCATTTAGAAGCTCGTAGGTATTTAAATACTTACATATAAGTAACTTACTTCGCCCTTGCTAAAAGTCTATTTATTTCTGTCACGGATGACTCATGTTATTTATGGCATAAAAAATAATAATATTGTTCCTTTGTCTTTGCTCTAATGCTCTGATTTTTTTTTTTTATGTCATAAGTGGCAAGCGACCAGGTCACCTGCTGTTAAGTGATCACCACCGTCCATGGACACTAACAACACCAGTGGAGTCGTAAGTGCGTTGCCACCCTATGGGGGGAAGGGATTAGGGGAGGGAGAGGGAGAGGAGGAGAGGTGAGGTGGGCCTCTGGCGCTCTCACTGACCGCACGAAACGCAACAATGCAAGCACTGTTACTTCACGTCGGTTTTCTATGAGAGGGTGGTGCTACCCCAGGCGAGCCGACCCATTCATGTTAAAACCAGTAATAATTTCAACGTGGCTCTACCACCATTAAAAATGCTTTTGCAAATTAATGCTTTTGATTCGATAATATCCCTGTCATTGACTATCAACTTTTCTTTTTATTACCCCATTATTATGTCCGATTGTGCTTTAGTTAAAAATTAGTAACAATTTACTAAGAACTATAAGATATATATTTGATGTCAGTGTAAAAGCATACATCAGACATTTTCTCACATGAGAATTGAACTATAGAACAGTAATCCGATTGCTTAACTAATTATGGTGGTAAAAACCATTAAAATGAGAGGCTATCAAAAAACAAATAAAAAGATTTTTTTATTTAATTCAGAATATCGTATTTTAGAAGTATGTTAAGTTATAGTAAAAGTAAATTTTATAAAATAAGTTTAGTTCGCAGCGGCACCCCTAGAAATGTTAGAGATGTTAGAAATGCTATAAGATGCAAACAAAAAAATCGCATATAAAATAAAAAGTCTTGAAAACTTCAACAGTCTTAAGCGAGCCAATCAGAAAATATTTAAGATTTGCAAGAAAATGAAATGAAATAAATCAAAACAATGTTTTTTTTTAATAATGAACAAAACAAAAACCTCTCTTTCCACTTTCCATTCGAGTTGAATTTTTTGTCTTACACGGGGTTTCGCAACCCTTTATGTTTCAAGGGTGAAAGTAAACGAGAAACAATACGTCGAGTTTTTCTCGAAGTTTCATAATTTGTCCGAGAGCCCGGAGATTATTTTCATACATAACTGACTTTTATTTTCAAAAGGTAGCGACGGAACTAACAGAATTTGTTGAAATATTAAAATCTCAGTATAGCATTCTTCGAATCGAAACAAATTACATTCGATGTCTGTAGGTTCTAAATATGACATGTATCTTAGAGCTTTACAATCCCCAATACGCCGTGCGCTAGCGTGGTGATTATGCCCACACCTTCTTTCCCGAAGAGGCCTATGTCCCTGCAGTGGATCTTTTACAGGCTCATGATGATGAAGATGCTTACATTATTATAAGCTCTTGGACAGTTACGGCAGTGGCGAGTTATGTCGTGTGTTAATTGTTTGTTCTCCATTATTTCTGCCTTCAATTGCCCTTTGTCTCGGCTATTCTTTTCACAATTTCCCATTATTTTGAAGGCTTTCCGGCGAACGGTTCCGTTCATTTTTCAGTGCCTTTTCAGTAGTTACGTGCCGAATTGTTTCGCCGGTGCGTCATCATTAAGTTTTTGGGGATTTTCCGTTGGTTTCCATTCGCTATTTTCGTTTTTTTTTGCTTTTCCCTTTTTTTGTATCAATTTGTCATTCTTCTTCATGTTGATATGGAGTTTACATTATTACATTAGCGGTTACTTCTTATAAATTATTAATAAATTTACACTGGCTCTTTTTATTTTTGGCAACCATGTTTTAGTAGAGTATTACTGACAATGTCGAGTACGTAATGAGATTACATGTTTCTTGCGATAATTTCAATGTATTAACAATATGGTGGCCGTCTTGTTAGAACTTTAATGGGAGTTTTTGTGGCAAGTCAGAATCCATGCCCCTTAATATTTCCTATCCACTTCACTTCTGCAAAATAACCAAACCATATTACGTAAAACCCTACCAATATTACAGAATATAGAGGCAAGCAACACTAGGTTATGAATAAAATATAAAATCCACTACGTGGAATTCCAAGATCCCTTATAAATATTAAAAAATACGTAATTATACATTTTTAATTCAACGTGTAAAAACTGAGCCACAGCAATGCAATGCAGGTAGCAAAGGTATTTAGATTTAAAACCTAATATTATACTAGCTGTCTCCGCGACTTCGTCCGCATCAAACCTTATGTAAAAAAACAGCGATTAATAAAGTCATCTGAATGTATTAAGTCCATTTACTTACCTACTTGTCTCTGGTACTTAAGTCGCGTCGTTATTAAAAGTACAATAACTTTTGATAGAGCGAACCGATTTGAAAAGGTTTTATCATTGTAGTATTTTAGCAGTGATGCATGTTCAGACAAACAGACAGACAGATATTCCTAAAATTGATTGAAATGTAATTTATTAGTTATTCTTGCAACATTTTTTTTTACAAAAACCTGAAAAGTACAGACGCGTTAGATTTGCGTTCCTATTATATGTATAGAAGATAAAGACAATGGCTTATTATAAAAGCGGGCAAAACAAAAACATTGGGAATGATGAGTGAAATTAAAAGTGATTGGAAAGAAACCATTTCATGGTATTACTTTTCCGGAGGTGGGCCCGTAAGTAGGTCCGGGGGGACCGAACGTTTGGCATTTGCAAGAAAAAAAATTCCCAAAATGGGAAGCAAGCTAATCTAAATTAGTATGGTGCGCAAAACAAATCTGTCGTAATATTTTTGAAGTGAAATTCCTTTAGGCGCATTTACTTTTGGCAGGATGTATACTTATGATTTCGCATCAGCGACATGCTAGTAAACGTGACCGACCGTATTGCACTTGCGCGGCTTGCATCAGACAAGTAATATTGATATTTTGCAGCTCGTCATATCTTTGATTGCTTATTGAATTTTATAAAAATGTATATAATTATTATTCCGAATGTCAATAGATGTGAAAACCATCCATCCATCATAACCAATGTTAATAATTTCAATACAAAAATTATAAAATTTAAAGAACTCATACTATAACAAATTAAAAAATCCGAAAGTGAAGACAGTTATTTCACAGTTTTGAGTTTCCACTTTTGTCGGCTTATGACTGAATCGACATTTTTAAAATATTTAAATAAATATTACTTGTTACGTAGATTACGAATTAGTAATGCGTTACAGATACTAAGTCTAAATACTAGAAACTGTAAAAAACTTGTCGTCCCGCATTTTAGACTCAGTAAACCAGTAATAGTTTTCAGGTGATAGCGTTAGGTTTTACAACGAAGTCCCAAAATATGTTACCGATTTGCCGGACTGTAAATTTAAGCACCATGTCAAGCGGGTTTTGGTGTCAAAAGGCCTATCATAGAGTGGATCAATATGTTAACGACGGTGATGTCTGGAATATACCGGATAGTAGGTTCAAATGTTATGTCAAGCGGGTCTTAGTACATAAAGGTTATTACAGGGTGGATCAGTATGTGAACGATAGCGACGTCTGGAAGTGACGCCTCTCTCTGTGCAGCCACTGGAAATGAATGTAGCTTTATGTGTCTGTGAATTATGTTGTAATAATAAAAATAAATATGTTATGTATTATGAAAGGATAAACCAGATCGAGTTTCTTGCCGGTTCTTCTCGATGACTGGGTTGTTTTCCGAACCGGTGGTAGCTTTGACGTTCATAAGTGCCTTCTCAGGGCCTAAATTGAATAAAGAGTATTTTGATTTTGATACTCCGCTCTATGCATCTACTAAAAACGGTTGTAACGAGTCATGAAATTTTACATAGACGTTGTCCTGTGTGCAGAAAAAATCATAGGGTAAAAATAATAACTTACAAAAAGAGATTTTTTTTGCTGTCTACACCACAATCGGAACCAATAGCGCCGCTCGTATATTTTTATTTGGTAATTAGTATTACAGCAAAGACTCCATTAAGATTAAGATGTTTTTTAATTGTACCCTGTTAGGTACTTAAAAAAGGAGAAAAAAAATCTAATCTATATAAATAAATAAAATAAAATAAATCTAATCGGTAATAGATAAGAGATTAGAATAATAGAGGGAGTATAGTAAGAGTATTTAATAGTAAGTGTACTTAGATTTCTATATTTCTTTAAGTAAGAAAATTATTTTTGTTATGCCGGCTTTCTCGGTACCATATTTATGGTTGTTGTAATACAGTCAAGTACAAAGTCACATCAAGCCATTAGCTTATAGGATTTACACTACCTAACTCCAGAAGGTAATAAACCGAACCATGACCATTGATTGGTGTATGGTAGTCGCGATACGTTAGGTAACAACGTATCCTACAAGCTACTTTACTTATTGTTCGCGCCTTTCAACAATTTTTTCTAGATAAAGGTATCTCGTGTTTGCTAATTTTCATAATGGTGCAGAATTTAAGGCGTGAAAGCGTAACAAGCAAACATGTGCATTTATAATAATAGCTAAGTTAGAATTAGAACTGGTTTTATTGCAGAACGATAATGTGACATTTTAATGAAGTTTAAACAATTTCGTTTGAATTACGCACGCACTTTTGCGTGTTATTACAAAAAAAGTTAAATACGTAATAAATACTTGGTTTAAAAACGATTCCCAATAAATGCACCGCACTCGCCCGCGGCAAGTTCGGATTGCCCCGTTGTCACGCGCACGAGGACGTTCCTTTTACATTGATTGCCGCGTTTTTAACCGCACGTCCTGCGCGACAATGCGTCGCAATAGTGAGTTCCCTTCCCGGCCGGAAACGGTGACGGGGAAGAAGAAAAAAGGCCCTTCTAAGGGCCAAACAGATGCCTCGTCTGCAAGACGATCGACCCCATGCTTGCCTACTGACACCGAAATCCCACATTCATCGAAGACCCATGCAACCCCTCAGGAAACACTGCTATCATCCCCCGTCTCTCAGACATCTCGGGCGCGGCAGTACGAAAACGACTGCGACGTTTTCGCCCAGCTGATTACAGCTGGGAGCCCGTCGGAGATGCTGAAGCGGTGGATAGCGCTGTACCTGCGCATCCAACAGGATGAGGACGAGGGCTACGAACCCAGAAAGCAAGATATCTCTGCTTTGAAATCCCCGTTAACTGGATTACTCGTGCTCCCAGAGATCCCAGAATCACAGCTGAAACAGCTTCAACCTCGCATAACAGCCGCGCGCCGCAAATGCGATGAAGAGCTGAAAAAGCGAGCAATTTCGATTTCTCCTGAAAACCAGACGGCCACGAAAAAGGCTAGACAAAATGTCGGCAGCCAAGAAGTTCGCGATATACCCGTCGAGAGCCGCGGGGCGCCACAAGCGCCTGCAGCCTCGCTACCGACGGGCAAGCCCACGGAACCCCAAACGAAAACAGAAGTTCCTGTTATACCCGTCGAGAGCCGCGCGGCGCCACTAGCGCCGGCTACCGTGCACTCGACGGAACCCCGATCTCCAGCAGTACCCGATGTACCCGCCGAAAGCCGCGAGGCGCCACCAGTGCCCGCGCTAGACCAGCCCAAGAAGTTTCCAGTTTTACCCGTCGAGAGCCGCGGGGCGCCAGTTGCGCCTGCTGTGGCCTCGACGAGTAAACAAACAGAATCGCGAGTTCCCGATATACCCGCCGAAAGCCGCGGGGAGCCACCAGTGACATCTTCAAAACAGACTATCACAGTTCCTGTTTTACCCGTTGGGAGCCGCGGGGCGCCACTGGCGCCTACATCTACATCGCAGGGGATGCCTGCGGAACCCAAATCGATGACCGCTATACCCGCAGAGAGCCGCGGGGCGCCACTTGCGCTAGCACCACCGCAATCGCAGCGATCATACGCTGCGACGGCGGCGACCCCGTCTACTTCGACAGCTCAAGAAAAAATAACAACACGAAATCCACAATTGGAAGGAAGCGCCGCAAGAACAGGCGACACACAGCGGCAACGATGCCCGCCGATCGTCGTCGAGAGCCTGCCCGACTGGCCAGAGCATTTCCGGCGACTGGCGGACGTGCTGGGAAGACCACCGACTGCGCGCGCGCATGGACGCGGGGTTCGCTTCCTACCCATTAATAACGCAGAACACCAAGCAGTAAGCGACTACCTAAAGCAAGCTGAGGGGGTGAGTTGGTTCACATACTCATCCCCCGCGGAGAGAAATCTTAAGGTCGCGATTCGCGGCCTGCCGGAGGACACAGAGCCTGCAAAGATCACCGAAGCCCTCCGTGAGAAGGGCTTCTACCCGGAGTACACCCGACGTATCCAGGGAAGGGGTGGAAGACCAGGGTGCATCTTCCACTGCTCCCTGGAAAGAAAACCTGGCCTCATTCCGGCCGTATACGAAATAAACGAGCTCCTGTTATTTCAGATAACCATAGAAGCCTGGCGTGGGAGGAGGGGCCTGGCACAGTGCCATCGGTGCCAGCTATTCAGGCACTCCTCCCACCACTGCCATCGCCCGATAGCCTGCGTGAGGTGCGGCGGCCCGCACTTCGCGACAAACTGCGACCGCCCACGTGAAGAGCCTGCGTCCTGCGCAAACTGCGGCGGGGCGCACACATCAAACAACGCCCGCCTGTGTCCTGTGTTCCGCCGCGAGGCGCGCAATCGCCGAGCGGGGACCGTCGTCCGGACGGGTGACACCGGACGGCAAGAGGAGCGCAGCAACACAGTGCAAAGAACAGTCGAGGAAGCGGCTGCGGGGAGCCTGATGGCCCCCGCGAACGACCCCGGCCAGAGAAAACCCGGAAAAAGATACCGCAAAACAACAGGAGGAACCCGAGAAGCGACGGAGGCGACCCAGCAGCCAAAGTCAGCTGAGGACTCCACGGAGAACGCCTTCATCACACTTATGATGACCCTGGCAGCCGCAGCCACCCCAGAAATGCTACAGAAATGCCTGAGAGCCCTGCAAACGCGGCAAACCGATGGCCAGGCCTCTCAGTCGACAGCTACGAAAAAATAGACTGCCTTGTCGCCCAAAAACCACCGCCAGATGGCGCGAACGAAACCTAATCGCCCACCCGATCCGAGGGGGCGATTAAAAAATTAACCCGACTCTCCCAGTAAGATGGGAGACGAGTGAGGCCACCGCTAGAGGGTTTAACCCTGGGACGGTTTCCCCGCACGCCCCTGCCGGGGCGCGCGAGATGATTCGATGAATGAATGAACGCGGCAAGTTCGAGTTATCTCTTTTCGCAAGTCTAACCTAACGTAACCAAAACGAGACAAAAGAGCAAGATGGCCAACTTCTTTTTTTTTTTTCAAACTGACTACGCTATTGACCCAGCAAGGTCTTAACAGCTTCACCGGACTACTAAGGCGATCGCTTAAGGCACCCAGCCGATTTTACTTTGACAACTAGCTCAAGGGTGCGCGGCACACCTCGGCTTTGGCTGTTGCCTGATACATGCAATTCGCGACCTATCTGAGCTAAGCTAAGCTAACTATTCGTACATATATGAGTTGTTGAAACATATATGTGTACCAAGCATACATACCTCAACAACCCATATATATATTTTGTATCGGATAATATTCTAAACTATTTCAGAAAAGATGGCGAACATTCAGCGACCGCGGTACTTTAATATGAGACCTTTTTAAAGCCAGGGTTCAATACGTATTTAACTTTTTTCTAATAACACCGTAAGGGTTTAAGCTCTGTACAAACAAATTTATACCCTATGATGCACTGATTAACAGCATGTTAGCAGCATAAGCTTTAAAAAATACCGTATTTATCACAAAATTTGAAAAACTTGCAGTGACAAAATTCTATACATAGCCAGCTGACCCGTGCAACTTCGTCTGCACCAAATAGGTTAGTACCGGTTCCAATTTTATTTCCAAACGCTAAAAATCTTAAAAAAACTTAAAACCCGATTGTAGCGTAACTTATCGGGTCCAATTGTGACTCGAAACTATACTATATATATATTGGCAAGAAATGTCTTCCCGATATCCACTGGTAGGAGCCTCACCTCCACGCCCCATTTACTATATATTATATATTTACCTAAATAAAACGAAATCTAATATACCTTTCTAACAGTGAAATAATTTTCAAAATAATTGATCAGTTATCGAGTGGGATGAAAAATTATTAATCACTTAAATGACTATTAAAAAAAATAGGGGTTGGTGTTAGAAGGGTGAAAATTTAGGGATGTATGTATTTTTTAATGCCTCATTATAACATTTTTTTTTTAAATGTCAAAAAATAAAAAAATAATGTTAGAGGTGGACAACTCTTATCACACAGGGGTATTAAATATAGATAGTAGCCGATTCTCAGCTCTACTAAATATGCATATAAAATTTCATAAAAATCGGTCAAACCGTTTCAGAGGAGTACGGTTACTAACATTGTGACACGAGAATTTTATATATAAGAAGATATATAATAAGAGTGTAAATCTAATGTGCCTGTACTTTTTTTATTTTTGAGAAAAAAATTGTTGCAGGAATAAGTAATAATATACATTTCAATCATTTTAAGAGATGTCCGTCTGTCTGTTTGTATGAACACGCACCATTGCTAAAGTACTACGTTCACGATAAAACCTTACCAAGAAAATCATAAAGCATATCCTCGAGTATCATTTAGTCTTAGTTTTATTACAACCAGTTCACTCTATCAAAAGTTAGTGGAATTTTAATGAAGACGCGACTTAAGTACGAGAGAAAAATAGATAAGTAAATGGACATTTTTACATTAGGTTCCACGCAGACAGAGTCGCGGGCAAAGCTAGTGTAACATAAAATTATAATTTATAAAAAAAATGGCAAGATATTTAAGAGCACGATCCGCCATTTTGAGATCTGAGTCTTAGAAAATCAGCCGAGGGGTTAATATATATTTTTCACCAATTATCTTACAGTGAAGTTCAAACAGAATGAATCGAGAGTTGATGACAATTGAAACAAGCGAAACACTCAAAGCGAGGCCAGTATGAAGGGCTCTCCATACGAAAGGGTTGTCGTCGGCCGCCGTCTGTTTTCTGGTATTTCCACTGTTTTTTGATCGACGCTTATAATTGACCAATTACGTGTACACATAGGAATGTTATTGCTATCACTTCTTGTTTTATCACCTCTACTTGAACAGAATTCCTAAGTGTAACTTAACTTAATCAATATAAGAGAGTCTCATTTTTTTATCTATAAAGCTACGCCTACAGACGCACGATGGTTTGTCTCTAGAATAAAGGTCGATAGGTCACTAAACATATTAAAGTTGTAATTTCACAAAACTTTAAACGCCATTCGATTCCTCTAATAAAAATCAATAGAAATGCACCACAACATAAGCGAGCGTTTATTTATTTCTGTATGAATTGTGGGATGTCTTCTTGTTCTTCATAATTGTAACTTTGTGAATATTACATTAACCCTTTATACTTACTATCTCACACCCTTTAAATAAAAATCGCGGTGTAAGTTTCTTCACGCTAAACTCCGAAATGGCTAACCGATTTTTTTTGCCACATAGAGGATTTTTTTCATAGTCTCGCAGAAATCCAACGTGAAGTAACAGTGCTTGCATTGTTGCGTTTCGTTCGGTCAGTGAGAACGCCAGAGGCTTACATCCCCTCCCATCCTCCTTCCCTCTCTTCCCCGCAAACACAGACTGGCAACGCACTTGCGACTCCCCTGGTGTTGCAAGTGTCTATGGACGGTGGTGATCACCTAACATTAGGTGACCCACCTGTTCGTTTGCCTCCTATGTTATAAAAAAAAACAATTCAGAATTAATTCAAATAAAATAAACATTTCGTGTATCAGTGTGTACACGCGAAGGAAGTGGAACTTATGTGACTTATATGTATTAAATTATATATATTAAAATGCACATAAACTGTATGTTATACGAAGTCCTGTGGTATAAATGCTTACTACAGATTTACTCATTTTGGTATACTACTAGACCCACACAGACATACTTACAAATACGTACAAACACAACCTACGTTACGTTTAACGCGTAACGAAAATTAGTCCCTGCCCTAAGAAGCTGTTTACAAAGCAAGAAAGTATTATATAGCAATAGAAATCGGTACACGTAATGAGTACTACTCGATAACAATCAAAATCAGTATCCGGTTTGTTTTTCAGAAGCACTCGACAGAGTGCGCCGGAGGAGTTTGAAGAGTGACGGCATCTCGGAATACCCTCAGAGCGCCCTCCGCGCCACTCGATCACGTCTTCAATCCAGCACTCCTCATTTGTTCCCATCTCTGTAATGAATTATTGTTTTATCATTTCAATGGGCTACTATTTGATTAGATACAGTGTAATATAATTATATTAAAAAAAATGCGTAGTTTTATGAAACCTGAAATTCATTTATCATATGAAAATACGATGAATGAATCAATAATTGGAAAAAGTTTTACATTAAAAACGAAACAGGATGTGTCCTAAAACACACTATAGAAGTGAAACTTTTGTACTACAGAGAAGCGTTTTAAAAAAAAAATACAAAAAAATTCAACGTCACGCGTCAACGGTGGTCACCAAAACATAAAAATAAAAAAATACTTTACCTTAAAACAGTTTTTGATCTTAGTATGCCTGAAACATGGAATGACCAATTTGTTGCTGCTCCTAGTATTTAAATTATGATGGTCTTTTACTAAATCAAGCTTATCTAAGTTTTTGTTGACATATAATAAATTATCAGGAATAAATTGGGAGGGCAAAGTCGAGATACCGACCCAACCAACACCCATCCAAATAGTGACCATTTTTTTTTTAACGTGGGGATTTCCCTTATGGATACGCCACCCTCCCGGGGGAGAGGGTTGGTTATGTCCGAGTCGCACGGACTAAAACCCCACGGTGTACCGACAGACCGTCTTGTGGGGGCGGCAACCCCTGGGCTCCTACCTATAGAGGGACAGACCGGGTACACACCGGCTGCCCCCCTCGTCCGCTGGACCTGTGCAATGAGGGGATGGGCCGGGGGTAGGTCCGGCTACGGTGGCAGGAGGAGTTGGGCGAAGCGCCTTCTCCTCCTGATCCAAATAGTGACCAAGGCCGACCTTGCTTAACTTCAATAGTAAGACAAGAACCGGTGTTTTCAAAATTGTACCCGACACATCACACAAAACGATGGCTGATCAGAATTTTACTGTCCTTTCATAAGAAATTTCAACTCAGAAATTGTGTTAGTGGAAGTTAAAAATTGTACTTTACTTCTAAAATAATGTATAACACTGCTTTGTTGAAAAGTAGCGACATTCCAAGCCACTACACGACACTCTTCGCATTCTTTTTATTCCTTCTTTAGGAGCCAATCCTCTTTATTCAATGTTACTTTCGCTATTTGAAGCAATTAATTATTAGTACAAATATTCGTCCAGCGGTCGCACTTCGGCCATAGAGAAAAAAACTTTTTATTGAGAGCATATCATCAATAAGCTCATCAGAAACAGAGGAGGGAGATGTTCCTAACCATTTCCCCACTCCCTAATTATGTACTTATGGATAACTGACATGAGTACAGGATTTCAATATGGCGTTTGCTAGAACTTTCTAGAATGTATTAGTGACCGCATAGAATGGATGTCTCGTGCTATTACTGCCTATCCGTTTCACTCGTGCACAATACCTGAGCTAAATTACACACTATATGCTCAAATAGTACAAGGTTATTGATAAAATATAAAAATGGCAGACTAAAATCCCGCCAAAACTATGACTTACGAAAAATGAACACAGCTCTATGATAGGTTTAATTGCTTTTTAATTAAGTTAAATAATACACTGACACTGGCAAATGCGACAACGACGCCTGTTACAGAAAAAGGTACAGAACAGACGAAGACGCGTCCCATTCGTTATTTTGATAACATTCACATACGCAATTTTGAAAGCTAAACGTCCGCAAACACTTCGGACGGGCGGAGGGCATTTTTTATCTGCAACATTAACACTCCATCCTTTTCTATTCTACATGTGCACGCGAGCGAGAAAGGGACGGCGAATCTCGCAGTAACCCTTTGATGTCACCGCTCCGACTTTATTACATCGCGTATAGTCGAAGTTCAAATTTTTTCTCATATCGAAAACTAAGAAAAAAAAATTTATAATGACTGTTGGTATTTTCGTTTGTAATTTCCAGATAATTCGCAAAGCGACGTCTCGGCCCTTACATCCTACCATTATGTGTCGCAAACATACATTTACCGTCACGTAAAACTGACACACGTATATTTTTGTTCAAAGACGACTGCAAATTATTTGCTTATACCTTATTACCACTGGTTAATTGATTTCGAGTGAGGCTTGCGAGATCGAAAGGTTAAGTTTATTTGTTTATTTATTTACTAGACATGCACGCGGCTCTGTTCGTTGTAACCTGCAAATTATTCTTTAATATTTTTGAAGTGAGAATTAGGGCTTTGAAATTATTATCCGTAACCTTTTTTGTGTGAAGAAAAGTGATGGAGGTAAATACGGGTAGAGCGTTAAAAACACCGGCTCTCGTCCGGCCACCGAAGTTTAGCAACGTAGGGCGCGGTCAGTACTTGGATGGGTGACCGCTTAGGAACACCGCGGTTTTTTTACTGGTTTCAGCATGAATGGGTCGCCCGGGGTAGTACCACCCTCTCATAGAAAACCAACGTGAAGTAACCGTGCTTACATTGTTGCGTTTCGTTCGGTCAGTGAGAGCGCCGGAGGCCCACCTCCCCTCCCCTCCCTCTCCCTCCCCTAACCCTTCCCCCTAAAGGGTAGCAACGCACTTGCGACTCCTCTGGTGTTGTTAGTGTCCATGGACGGCAGTGATCACTTAACATCAAGTGACCCACCTGTTCGTTTGCCACCTATGACATAAAAAAAAAGTTCTATATTTTTTTTTTTAATTGAAATGTTTCCTTGTAATCCAAAGTTTCACTTGTATCGTGTGTCTTTAAGACAGACCTTGTTTTTATATTAAAAAAAAAATTGTACTTAAATATTTATTAAGTATAGTATTTTTCTATGCAACAATTGTGACCTAAGCAATGGAACTGAAGTGGACATTGTAGAGATCTAATATATTTAATTATAATGAAGAAAGTAGTTAATTAATTATCTTAAAATTTTTGTTTTGCATATCTCTTTTAATCTTTATAGTTTGCTTTGTCGCGTAAAGGCAGTTACAGTAATAAATATTAGAGATACATTCATGTTACAACGGTTTTTTTTACTCATATAGGTATATAGTAAAAATTACCTATTACATTGCATTTGTCAACATTTAATAGTTTAGGTAAATATTACAAACACAATATATTGCGAATCGTTTCGTTTCGACAGTTTCATTTTAGTTTTGGCAATCTACCTCCCAAAATTTTATTGCCATTGTCGACTAGATAATAACATTCAATTCAATCATTCAATGTTCTACCAAGATGGCGGCCCTATTCACCTCATGCAACACGTCTTGTCTCACTTAAATTTTTGCTTTTTATATATGTACTCATAAATATGTGCTGTATGTGATGAATGAATATAATGGCTTAATTCATTTTTAACTCCATAACTTGTTACATAATATTACCTTCTTCTTCTTCTTACCCTTATCCCTTTAACCGGAACGGTGGTGCCGCTCAAAGAGACACTATAAATAGCCTACCAAAGCTAAAGCCTACAGAAAAATTGTAAGGCTAAGGATCCCATCAGAGCTCGTAACTATATAATAATAATCATAAATACAGTGGTACAAACAAATAATCCCAAGGAGGGTTGATGTCAGGCAGGCGGCCGATCGTAAAAATTAAGCCAAATCATATACCACAACATGGCAAACATGTTGTACCGACCCTACTTATGTGGGATAAGGGTAAGAAGAAGAAGAAGGTAATGTCACAACTGCCAGGGCTACGGCCACACAGCTAAAAACTGCCACCTGCGTCCCAGGTGTGTTAAGTGTTTAGGCGACCACTCCACTAGGGAGTGTCCTCGCACCCCGACCTCCGCAGACCCTCCGAGTTGCGTTCTGTGCGGCGCCACGGGCCACCCCGCGAACTATCGCGGCTGCCCCCGCGCGCCCCGCACACAACGCCCTCGCCAGGCGAGGCAAGCGCCCAGGGCGCCCGCCGCCGCCGCCCGCCCTCCACCTCCACCACTCATGTCCGTAGAGGCCTTCCCCGGCTCAATCGACCGTAATTAAAGCCGGATAATTTATTTATTTGATAAAAATCTATCCCGTAGTTTTTACGTGATGTGCGCACAACGGCAAACCTCTACCATTTATTTATATAAGACTAGCTGACCCGTGCAACTTCCTCTGCACTGAATAGGTTATTATCGGTTTCAATTTTCTTTCCAACCGCGAAAAATCATAAAAAACCTAGAACCCGATTGTAGCGAAACTAATCTACTATCCTATATTGGCAAAAAATGTCTTCGTGTTAAACAGCTAATTATATTCAATTGAAATATGTCAAAACAATATTGAAATGTAGTGTTTGGAGTTTTTGGCGGGATTTTGGTCTGTCATGTAGTGGATTTTATAGTTTATTCATCATTTTGTGTTACTTGACTGTATATTGCGTAAAATTGGTGGTGTTTTATGTAATATAGTTTGTTTATTGTGCATAAGAGAAGTGAATGGAAAATAATACCACGGACCATAAATTCTGAGATGCCACAAAAACTCCATGAAAAATTCTAACAAGAGAGCCACCGTCTTGTTGGAAGATTGAAATTATTCACAGGACACTTATTGTGTAAAATATGTTGTAATCTCCATTGAAACAAAACATTGACACTGGCAAGTGCTTTTGCGGAGCCAAAACAAGAAAAAGAAGAAGAATGTAGTGTCAAAATATCCAATAAGAACGAAAACCCTTTATTTCTTTAAGGCAAACAATTTCATTAATATATGTAAAAAATAATGATATATATAGATTTTTTGATACAGGAAAACTCTCGAGCGTCCTCAGAATACCCCCCTAAATTATTATCACAATCTGTTCAGTAGTTTCGGCATACCTAGCGGACAAAGATACAAAGATTGATTTTTATATATAAAGATTATATTTAGGCTGTTTATGAAACAATCTTCTCTTCCAGTAAATTAATCCAACGTAACTACTAAAGATGGCGTGAATTCATTAAAATGTCTCATTTCGCAAGCTCTCATTGCGCACCTATCTCTTTGGCAAATGCACAGCGCCATCTCTATATTTCGTGATTTATAATATTATTTTAAACTTATTCTAAATTGAAAATGGAAATGTAATATTATTTTTACTACTAGTTTTTCGTTTATCTCTCGTTATAATCTGTGTGTTGTATCCTTTAGCATAATACATCCTTTTTTAATCTATGCGTGCCGCTGAATCATTTGCCAGTGTCATTATTTTATTATTATAAAAGTTACGATTGAAGTTCAATTCGAATACATCCATATTCTTCACTAGTGAATAATTCATCTGTTCTATACAAAATTTATGATATTATTTATATTATGATGATATATTGATGATAATATAATTTATGATGATATAATAAAAACCTGAGTAACAAAAATACATGCTTATGAGATTGTACGGGAAACTAAAGCTAACAAATAGGCCGAAAATTACTAAGCCCACAAAAAAATGTAAAGAACGTGTTCTGTTTTGAATTTATTAATAAATTGAATAAATATGAGTTAATTAAATTTCATAATTTATAAATTGGAATTATTTAACTTTAGTCTGATTTTCATATCTATTGGCACTCGAAGTAATAACTACGTAAATTGTTATACAGTTTATTCATTATTAATCAAACATATACTGCACGAGTTAAATATAAAATATCAATATTACATCAGACCGCTTATACTACGCGTCGCTAGTATGGGACCAACACGTGCATACGTCACAAGCATGTCGAGGTCATCGGTGACGTGTACCGGTAAGTGTTTCTCCTACCAACGGTCGCTCAACACGACTAAAGGAGTTTCCTCTTCGAAAATATATTAAGACTACATTTTCGTTTATATTCAAGTCGAAAAACATGAAGTCTGTATGTCACCGTGACACAGTTATCTAAGTAGCAAATTATTATACATTTCCATTGAACTTCGCACGATTAATTACTTCGATCAACAATAACTAGATAACGGGTCAGCGCGAAAAATACGTCTCGGTAAATAAGAGCACACTTGAAATATTTGCCCTTATTTAGTTTAGTTTGTTTGAAACACAGCCAATGTAAGCCCGTTTCACATGTTGTATTCAAAAGATGCAAAAATAATACATATTAAAAAGCTATTTAACGGCCGGAGTATCTTACTTTCGCTAAATACATGGTGAATAAGTTATATTTTAAGCTTTAAACTAACTAATAATATCAAATTTTGAACAAAATTACCGATTTTAAACCAGTGATACAAATGTTTGGCCTCGCCCCTCATAAACACGCACAATAATGGGAAAACGTACTTTATTCATTACGTGTTAAGGTTGAATTCACACTAAATGTTGTTTATGTTGTCTCTTCATTTCTGAGGGGAGTAATTTATTACTTTGCTCGTTTTATCGTAAGTATTAAATAATATTTTGAACATTTGTGACTTTATTACAAGGTGTTATGGTTGTAATTAGGTTGAATTTAAAACAGCTTTAAAACTTTTTGGCTCCTTTTCTTAGTAAACAAATAGCTACACATAAGTATATATTTACGCGGACGGCTTTTAGCTTCGATTAATCGAATTGGAGTTCCGATCGGGCCGCCGTGGTGAACAGTCGTGTTTGCGCTCCGCGCTCTCCGTTCGTCCGTCCGACCCGCTGACTCGCTCTCGCGCTCGTGCTATCTCGCTCGTTTTCGTGTCGACCGCGCTCGACTTAGTAGTGTCCGTGCTTCGCTCGCATCGAGTCGGTCTCGCGCGCCGTATCGCAGTGTTTGTGTACTTCGTGTTTCGCGTCGCGCGCTCCGTTGTTTACGTTGTGTGCGCCGCGTCTCCGCCAGTCTACAAGCGCCGTGTTTACATCGTGCCCCGCACCGATTCGTCGCCGCGTTTCGCGTACGCTACGTAGTTGAGCGAGTCCGCCGCGTTCATTGCTATTCTGTTGCTAAGAAGTAACAATAGTGTCAATCGTAGGCGCTCGATTTTAGAGCGTAGCAAACCGCTCCTCTCGGAGCGAACCCGCGATTAATTTCATTTTTAAAGTCCAGTCGTCTGGCCAGCTCATGGATACCTAACGGTGTAGCCAACGAAGTGAGTTGGAGCGACCTGTCCGCTCGCCGTAGGCCCCGCGGCCTACTGCACTGACAGACGGGCCTGGGTAGCTTAGCCTTGGTGGTGATCACCTAGTTAAGTCCAGTGTGTCTCCCTCCCACCTACCTAATCCCCTCATTCCATCCTCGGGTGTCTGTTTGGGCGTAGCCCGGTTTACCGGTCTGCGTTCTCTGCCCCGGGATTGCTAGGGCTTCCCTCTAGGCTCTGTAGGTTAGTTTCCGTGCGGCATTGCACTTTGCCCACAGGTCTCTTGGCCCGGACTCGGGATAGTCCCATAACTTTCCGTTCAGGCGTGCCCCCCTGCCCCTAAGGCAGGGAGGTTTGTTCGCGGCCCCCACCAAGCCATCGATATGGCATCAATAGAGCAGATCGCAGCGATCTTAGACTCGTTCCGCGCCAATTATCCGACAGTAGATGCCGAAGCTATTTTTACTTCCGTTTTAGTCCCGTCCTCGGAGGACGAAACATGTGAGGCCCGCGTGCCTACCGCGAACTCGTTCGCGGTATTAGATTCGCCCCTGTCGCCGCTCAACGGCAACAACGAGTTAGAAGATAACATGGAGGTCGACATCGCGACACCCGCCGCGTCAAACACACCGCCCGCGACCGCCGCGCCCGCGCCCGATAACGACGGATTCATTACCGTAACTAAGATACCGAAGCGGAAACAACCCACGCAGCCGACGCAATCAGACCCAGATTCGGGACCCGAATGTCCCGCACTTAAAGTTCCGTGCCGCGAAGGCAAAATAGACGGCACCCGGGTGCCTACCGCGACACCGTCCACACACGCGAGACCGCGATCGGGCAGATCAAGCCCTGTTGCCGTCTCGCTCACACAGACACGATCGCACTCACAAACGGACTCGCAAGCGCCCACACAACCCGCGGCTAAGAAGCCCCGCCCACCCCCGCCAGTCACGATACAAGACAAGTCGCGGTGGATCGCCATCTCCACCGCGCTCAAACACCTAGGAGTGCATTACACATCGGCACTCAACACACAGGCCGGTATTCAAGTTAAAGTACCAAATTCGGATCAGCATAGGAAACTCACCCAATACCTGAGGGACCACAAACTCGCGTACTTTACGTACGCACTAGAGGAGGAACGCCTCCTAAGAGTAGTTTTACGCCGCATCCCGGTAGAGATCCCTACAGAGGAGATCTTAGCGTTCCTTAAGAACGAAAACTTCCCCGCTCGCGAGGTACATCGCATGTACCACCCTCTCACTAAAGCCAAATTCAACTTGGTGTTGGTCATCCTTGACCGCACCAAGGAAGGCAAGGATATTTTCAACATTACGTCCGTGTGCGGTCTCACGGGCGTAACAGTAGAGCCCCCTCGCAAATCTCACGCGCCCTCGCAGTGTCACAACTGCCAGGGCTACGGCCACACAGCTAAAAACTGCCACCTGCGTCCCAGGTGTGTTAAGTGTTTAGGCGACCACTCCACTAGGGAGTGTCCTCGCACCCCGACCTCCGCAGACCCTCCGAGTTGCGTTCTGTGCGGCGCCACGGGCCACCCCGCGAACTATCGCGGCTGCCCCCGCGCGCCCCGCACACAACGCCCTCGCCAGGCGAGGCAAGCGCCCAGGGCGCCCGCCGCCGCCGCCCGCCCTCCACCTCCACCACTCATGTCCGTAGAGGCCTTCCCCGGCCTGCCGGGTGCCTTCCGCACCCCGGCAGCGCCCGCGACCACCCCACGCGTGTCACCTTCAGTGCCGCGCGTCCCACCGACCGCACCGCGCGTGACACCTTCCGTGCCACGCGCGCCACAGCCTGGGCGGGCCCCTATGGCCCCCTGGGCTCCCAGATCCCAACCGCAGGCTCCCAGGCCTCAAACACAGCCTCCCAAGGCTCACACACCACACACACAGCCTCCGCAGGCGAGACACAACACACAACCCGACCTCTTCTCACCGACCGTCATCAAAGGGTTTGCACAAATCATGGGATTATTCGAAGAACACGATATAGAGGAGATATACGCGTTCGCCTCCGTAATCGAATCGAACGCAGAAACGGGTGCGTTCAACGCAATCTTACGTTTCCCAAACATCGCGAAAACACTAAATCGCATCGCGCGCTCGAATAACATGAACACTCGCACTAAATAATCATGTCTAC
>MU158920.1:9812-42223 GCA_015888305.1 Antheraea pernyi
CGTTGCCGACAAGTTCTAGAAATTTCATTTTGTAAGAAAAAAGTTTAGTTTCTTATGTATCTTAGTTTCTACAGTATATTCTAATATTGTTCATTTCTGTTATTAAAAGAACTTATAAAGACAACAGCTGTTATTTTTACATTATAGAACCCTAGAGATATTATTTTACAAATAAAATACAACGTTATAATGTGAAGAACCATCCTAAAATTTAAATTAGTACATGTTGCTTAGACTTTTTTGATGTGTATATATATATATTGTTTCTGATTAGAAGACAACCACTAACGCAGCTACTGGAGCATAGCTATTATTTGCTTGGTGAAACTAATTTATATTATTACGATCGTGTTCCAGGTCCGGGGTTCATCGAAGACTTGGACTTTGATGCTTACATGGGCCCCGTCAATGAGGGCTGTTTCCCACCGCAGATAGAAACACGTCGGAATGGGTAAGAAATATATATTTCTTCTATGAGCCTCAACAATACATATCTTATTGGTAAGAAGCTGTATACATCATAAGCGCTTCGACAGTGCCTCGTTAAAACTTGGCTAGATAGCTCATTTTTGACGGCTGCCCCGTCAATCCGCCCGTATCTAAGCAACGTATAACTATTTCTTTTTCACCACCGATATTGAGAATATACCATCTTACTTCCACATTTTATTTGAGATAGTGTGGCGTTACAATATTACTTTACGTATGTGTGTGTTATCCTGCCACGTGCATTCGTTTTGTCGAAATATCATCTAAGTAACGGTATATCTTCGCTACTGACAATTCTCGTTCGTCTGCGATTCTGATATATTAGTAAGGTATATTAGAACTTGGTCCGATCTTGAGGAATATGACCTTGTAGTACGCCTCTTGCATTTTTTTTATATCACAGGAGGTTAACGAACCGTCGATTCACTTGATGTTAAGTGATCACCGCCTTCCATAGACACTAACAACAGCAGGGGAGTCGCAAGTGCGATGCCACCCTGTTTTTGAGCGGAATGGGGGGAGGGTTGAGGAGGGGGGTTGTCTGCAAAAAGCACTGTCACTTCACGTCTGTTTTCTATGGGTCGGGTGGTAGTACCACGGGCGAGCCGACTCATTCAAGCTGAAACCAGTAATAGCTTCAGCGTCACTCTATCACCTACGCACACTTGCATTCACACCTTCGCAACAAAACAGTAAATACACAAACTTATCTCTCGAGCGGTTAACATCGGCTGGGGTCTTGCAGTCATTTGTATGTACCGGTCTTGCCGAGTGGTTGTACTCCTTTTACGGCCTGGATGCTGTTCAGCGGGTTCTCCTGTATTATTGTAGCGCTGCCAAAGACGACAAATAACACTTCTATGAATGCCAAAATGTCGAGATACCTGAGATTGATTACTTCCCGCTTGCAACATCCCTACAGCTCTTTGCATTTCATCTGCCATCAAATGACGTCGCTTCATGACGTAAAGAATATCTTACAATTCAATTTTGTCGCTAACTTTATTTAAATGGTTGGTAAAATTATAAAATCAAGACTAAACGTAGCAATTAAAATGCACTTAAATTCAAACAAATTCGCAGTCATTTGAATTTTATGAAAAAACAAAACATAATCAATTTTTTTTTACAACCAGCCAGTATGTCATCAATAACAAAAAAGTTTACTTACCTACTCACTTTGTTTGAGTAAATACTTAGAAATTAATTAATATAAATGGTAAAATTTGTAATATCACGCATGTTGCTTACATTTTTTTGATGTGTGTAGATTATAAATCATCACAAATTTCCTTAAGACCTAAGCAGTAATAAAGAAATTGTAATAAAAGAGCAGCATATTTAAACCTATATAACACACACATAATTTCCTTGGATTATCAAAAGAATATTTGCGAAAACAAAGTGATATACTTAAGAAAAAGTATATTATATAGTTAAACGCACGTGAGAAGATGTACTTCTTTGGTTTGAATATAAAAGTATATCTTTCTTACACATCTTAAACATCGTGAGCTTCAAATTCAAACGACGAAATTATATACTAACTGTAAATAAAAGTTTGAATAAATCATCATCTACCCTTATCGCACTTAGTAGGGTCGGTACAACGTGTTTTTCTTTTCTACTCTCCCCTATCAGATGTCATCTCAGTATCACACCTTTTTTTTTTTATGTCATTGGTAGCAAACGAACATGTGGGTTACCTGATGTTAAGTGATCACCACCTTCCGTAGACACTAACAATACCAGAGGAGTTGCAAGTGCGTTGCCACCCTTTGGGGGGAAGGGTTAGGAGAGGGAGAGGGAGAGGAGAGAGGAGAGTCCGCTCCGGCGCTCTCACTAACCGAGCGAAACGCAACAATGCAAGCACTGTTACTTCACGTGGGTTTTCTATGAGAGGGTGGTACTACCCCGGACGAGCCGACCCATTCATACTGAAACCAGTAATAGTTTCAGCGTGGCTCTACCACCATTGAAAACCGCCTTTTGCACACATATCATTTTTCACACAATCCATCCATACCTTTTTCGGTCTTCCTCAACTTTTATATCCATCCACCATTATATTCAAATTTCTAGTTACATGGTTTTCATCTCTCCTCATGATATGCCCAACCCATGCTAACCTACTTAATTATTAAAAGTTTGAATAAATAAAATGCATATATTATATAGAACAATATTTTTTTGTATGGCTATATAAAGTATCCATCTTTCATTATCGTCGATTAATCGATGTCCGAGGGACAGTGCAGCGGCCAATTTGTTGCTCTTTAGCAACACCCGGAAAGCACGAGTAGAGGTACACTTCTTGCGGACGCGAATAACATCAGTCCCTATAAAATCTAGGTATCTATTCTACACTGTTGCTTCTACAACACTAATCTACAGTATTTAAACAATATGTTAATAACAAGTACATAAATTATTTCGACAATAAACAGAATATCGAATGGTTGCGATAAACGTTATTCAATATATTGCCTTGAACTTACCCAATAGGTTAGAAGAGTCAAAATGTTAGGAGTCTTTTGTTATTTTACTGTACAAGAGCGACTCTTTTTTAAATATTTTTTCTAACCTTTGTCTGTGTATCGTTGTTACACTTGCAATATTCGCTACGTACAAATTTTATTAACGAGAAGTGATTTTTATTTCCATTTTGATTTTATTAATGCATAAATCATTTTTAAATAAAATGATTTGCATATGGCGACCTTTACAAATGCATAACATAACATTATCAGCGTATGCACATATTACTAGCGACAGACCGCGACTTCGTTCGCATTATACTCAGTCAAATAACTTAATACCTAACCTAATTATTGTTAAAATGTCAAAAAATAACAGGAAGTTGAAAATTTGGGATGATAACTTGTAAGATCTAAAAAATAAGTATTACAGACTAGCGTGCCCGGTGGTCATAGTCCCGACTTAATAGTAAAAAAATCCTATAATTCAACAGCAGCGCCACCTACCGATTGAAACTGTGAATCTAAATCATTCTTGAATGTGGATAGAATGCAGGTGGGTGAACACTCACAAAACATTTCATCACAATCTGTTCAGGCGTTTAGGAGGAGTTCAGTCACATACACACGGACAGAAGAATTCAATATTTATAAAGATAATAAAACAAAACCGGTCAAGCAGTTTAATGACAAAAAAAATACATTCACAACACACATTATAATTTTATATATAAATCCGTAGCAACATTCAAAATGGCAATCTGGTAATTATGACATAGAAATTATGCAAAATTTTACGAGACGACGCGTTAATTTTTCCTTGCGGCTTCGCTAGCGGGAGTTTAGATTTGAACTATCTCTCAGAAACAGTATTACTTTTTTTGGACAAAAGTACCCTATATTTAGGTGGTAGAGCTACGCTGAAGCTATCACTGGTTTCAGCATGAACGGGTCGGCTCGCCCTGGGTAGTACCACCCTCTCACAGAAAACAGACGTGAAGTAACATTGTTGCGTTTCGTTCGGTCAGTGAGAGTGCCCTTCTCGACCCCTTCCTCCTCTCCTCTTCTCCACCCCCATTCCCCCAAATACAGGCTGGCAACGCACTGCCGACGTGTCTATGGACGGTGGTGATCACTTAACATCACGTGACCCACATGTTCGTTTGCCTCCTATGATATAAAAAAAAATATTTTTTTCTATACTTACGATCACGTATATGTAACATTTCATGATGATCGATTGAGTACTAATGGTTTGACAGCGTAACAAACAAACTCATATTCACATTTATAATATTAGTAAGGAATGAACTTGTAGTCGACCATAATAAATACTTCAGCTCGTAGATGACAAAAAAAAAAATGGTAACTGCTAAAGATCTTTCAGAATCACAATCAAATACACCTAATTAAATTTAGGCCATGAGAAGGCGCTTATGAACGTCAAAGCTACCACCGAGTCCGTCAAACAATCCGGTAATCGGGAAGAACCGCCAAGAAACTTGATATGGTTTATTTTTTCATCATTTCATTTTGAAGCGACAATGCCTTAGTTCAGTGTTCTGCAAACTCGTCATCCAAAAGAGCTAATAATAAACAATGCAAAACTGAAATCTATTCAAAGAGCTTTTTTTTACCTTAAGGTTTGCTCTCGTTTCTTGCAAGGCAATTTAACAATAGCAATTTAACAATTTAATTTATGGATGTAAGGGGTGTCGAATAATATCTAAGACTTGAGACATCCAAGCCAACCTCACCTGCACGTGGTGCACACTGCTGAATAACGAACGAGGCAATGGCAAAAGCGGGGTGGTAGGGTTTTACAGCCTGACTGGGTCGCAATCACCATGTATATGGCGAAAAAGCCCGTCATATTGACTCGCTTCTTCGGGTCGCGTTTCGGGATTTGCCTGTGCATATCCAGCTTTTTGCAGGCCGGCATGACAGGGCAATCAGCGATGGATAATGTGTCACTCGGTGGTCGCCATTGTTTTTGGATTGCACTGTGCAGTCATTTTGCCGTACTACATAAAAAAAATAACAGATAATTTTTCCGTGTCTGCACTAAACACTTTGTGGAAGAGCCTCAATTAGGAAGTGAAAGAGCCGTATGTGGCCCGCGAGCTGAGATTTGACGACCACTGGCTTACCTGATAGCGTGTTCGAACAGAGAGTCGATGGGCGTAGGTTCGAATCGAAGATTATTACTATTTTGTGTTACTTTAATTATTTTACAAAAATATGAGTAAATAGTAATTGCTTTGACTTCCATGTTCTATGTCAAAGTTGTTGTAAGGCGAAGCTGTGCCCTAATAAGTAGTCATACCTATAGAATGTTAATTGACTTCCCTGACCGGCCATACTGTGTAACACACTTCAAAAACTATTAATAGTCCTCTGATTAATCATTCTGTTAAGAACACAAATATTAATCAAATTAAAACTACGTACGGAAACTGTTATAGAGAAATACAGTTAGGCAAATCTAATAGCGATAGATCGCAGAACAATAGCGTACACGTTCCGCTAAACCTTTGTCCTGGAGGTGTGGAGGCGACGGTTATCGTTTTGATCGTATAATTGATCCAAGTTATAAGCGACGATACATTTTTAATTACTTATTTTAAAATAAATTACAAATAATTTTTTTTAAAGTTAAGGCGGTTAACTGGACTGCCGAAAGAAGTTAAATCTCAAACCAATGGAATATATGAGTCCTGTTTTGAATTTTGAAATTAATTGTAGTACGACTTATTTAAATAGCATAATTTGTAACTTGAAATTATCAATAGTAGTCTGGTTTTCACATGTTTAGACACTCGGAGCAATAATTATATACATATTAATTTAGTTTATCAATTAATAAAACATATATTATGGACTGCACAATCATAATCATCTTCTTACCCTTATCCCACCTAAGTAAGGTCGACACAACATGTTTTCCTTCTCCACTCTCGTCTACCAAATGTCATCTCAGTATTTACACCTTTTACACAAATATCATTTTTCACACAATCCATCTATACCTTTTTCGGTCTTTATCAACTCCTATCCATCCACCATCATACTCAAAACTTATCTAGTTACATGGTTTTCAGGGAAGGGGAAGGGAGGTGGTCCTCCAGCGCTCTCACTGACCGAACGAAACGCAACAATGGCAAGCACTGTTACTTCACGTCGGTTTTCTATGAGAGGGTGGTACTACCCCGGACGAGCCGAGCCATTCATGCTGAAACCAATAATAGTTTCAGCGTGGCTCTACCACTCTTAGATGTGCACAGGCTCATGTACTGCGCGTCGGTAGTCTGACGCAATTCGCGCAAACACAATACGATCGGTCACTCTTTCTAGCAAGTCATAACACAAAATTATAAATGTATCTCCTGCCAAAAAACCTCCGCTCAACGCGCCTAAAGAAGCAACCGAGTAAAAAATGAGGTCAGCAGTTCCCGCTTATAACTTGCACCAAGCGGCATCGGTGCAGGGCTAACGGTGTACAAAAAACGTACACCTCTGACATTAGACAGTAGAATTGCATCAGGGTTCAGTACGATCCGCCGTGGGAAGATTACCTATGGACGCACACGACTCAGCTCGTTTAGAGTAGAGACAACTTTTCTAAAATTTTATAGTGGATGTTACAATGCACTTCCACCAGGAATTTATTTACCACTACTACGTCTCACTGCAACAAAACGCGTTTTTATTGTGTAGTGGCCAATCAATTCCAGGCTGAATTGTAAACTAACATCCACTTATAGTATATTTAATGATGGATTTCCGCAAAGTAAACGCCGGATAAGAACTCGTATACAGTTCGCGACGTGGTTATGTGCCCGCGTCTCTGCATTCAGTTTCTCGTTTTTTTGTGATCTTCTGTTTCTATCACATCGTCTTTCGTGAAGCGTCCTTTTCAGAACGTAGTAAGCCGTACTTTTCCGTACGAGCTAACCACACTTTTCAGTGCGCTCTGCGTTCGTCGTGTTCTGCGTGTCGCCGCTCGTGTTCCAGGAGTCCAAGTAATTTTTGCTATTCCTATCTTTAGATTCCGGGGCGTGTGCCGTCTAATTAATAATATTCAGATTCGATCCGTATTAACTTGCGTGTTTACACATACGCTCGCTTAACCCTCCCTCGCACCGCCGCGAAGTAGGGCACCACTATCGTTCCCGCACATACGTCGCGTTTCTTTCGGTAACATCTCAAGCCTAGGTTATCCCCGGATGGAGCCCTCGAGTTGTTACTATGTGTTATATACAGTGACTCACCCACATTATTTGTATACACATGAGATCACCTCACACACGTGCACGTGCAAATATGGTGAAAGAGTTTTGCTTTTTTCCCTTATTGAACTGAGCCGAGTAGTTTAGTTCGTTTCATATCCGATATACATATATGCGTTTATGAATCATGCAATCTCAATTGTAGGATTCACAAACGAATATATGTATGAATAGCTTAGAATAGTTTAGCTAGGTCAGATCCGGGATTTCGGTGACAGCCCAAGCCGAGGTGTGCGTGCACCCTTAAGCTAGTTACCTGAATAATCGGTTAAATGCCTTAACCGCTCGCCTTAGTAGTCCAGTGAAGCTGTAAAGATCTTGCCAGGTCAATAGCACAGTCAGTTCGAGAAAAAATAAGTGACGCCTTCTTCAATCGCATAACTTTTCTATAATTATCGATTAATTTCAAAATAGGCCAAATCCAATTACAGCCGTTCCTAAAATTTTATATTATTTTTAAGACCTTCGAATTTTGTACGTGTAAAATTTGAAGATAATAAAAAAAATAAAAACCTTATGGACGACAAAATTTGGACTTCGTTCTCGGTGTACAAAATTTTTAAAAAACCTAATGTGTTATCATCATCAGCCTGTATAAGACCCACTGCAGGGCCTTGGACCTCTTCCTGGAGGAAGGTACGGGCATAACCACTACGCCAGCCTATGACGTATTTGCGATTTCAAACTCTGAGAAATCCACAATTCTATGTTTCCCCACATACAGTAGTACTACACGAACATTTCTCAGGTTCAGGTTTCCTCACGATGTTTTCCTTCACCGTCAGCCGATAGTGTTACCAATTGAAATAAGTAAATGTACACGTATTCCGAAAAATTCGTTGCGGACATCGAACATCGTTTCGATTGATATATTCAATTGACATCGAAATGAAAATCGGTCAAGCCACTGGACGATTGTCCATCGATGGACATTTTGAAATTTAACGACTCAATTATCGATTCATTTACGAACTCATCCAAATCAGCCAATGATATACAAGGGGGTTATATTATAAGGACTGTTTAAAACATCTGATCTCTGATAATAAACGCATATAAAAAACAGAGCACAACATTTATTTCAAGCATTTTAAATTGAGCAATGGGCGCCGCCATATTGGCCTTAGCCAGTTTCAGTTTACCCCTACTCCGCGGCCGGCTGTAACACGACATGTAATAAATGGACGCAAAAATTTGAAGCGATGAAAAGATAGTTTCACTTTAAAAGCAACACTAGAAAACACCTGTATGTTCTCGTAGACAAACAGTAGCTTGAAAGTGGAAGCGAATTGTGCGAGCGATACAATAAATAGATAAATTACACGGAAAGCATGGCACAAATTGTCTATACAACAAAATGCAGGAAATATCTGTCTCAACTACGCAGTATATGATTTATCGGTACTTTTTCTATTTCATATTCCTTGTTGAACTGCATATTAAATCACAGCGTCCAAGGTCGTGGCGCAGTAACTAACATAAAGTAGGCAAACGACCTTTTGTAAATATAAAAATAACATATTACCCTTTAGTAAATCTAAATTGTCTGTACTTTTTTAATATTTGTAAAAAAAAATTGGTGCTGGTGTCTAGGATAAAGTAATAAAATACATTTCAATCAGTTTTAGAAATGTCTGTCTGTCGGTTTGTCTGTTTGTTTGGACACGCATCACTGCTAAAGTACTGAGTTCATGATAAAACCTCTTCAAAGAAACCATAAAACATATCTTCTAATAATATTTAGTTTTTGTTTCTTTAAAATCGGTTTGGTATATCAAAAGTTATTGTAATTTTAAATGACGACGCGACTTAAGTACGAGAGAAACTGATAGTAATTATACTTAATACATTCAGATAAGTAGTCCGGTGAAGCTGTTAAGACCTTGCTAGGTCAATAGCGTAGTCAGTTTGAGAAAAAAAAACATTCAGATAACTTTATTAGTCACTTTGTACATAAGGTTCCACACAGACGAAGTCGCGGGCACAGCTAGTATATGCAATAATGGTGTATACCTGTATTCAATTCTTCTTCTGCGCTTTCCTAACTTTCCTGAAGATTATTACTTCAATAAGCAAGTGATTAATTATCACAAAGTATTGTAACGACTTCTGTGTTCAAACAACTTTGTGGCCCTCTTGTTAGAACTTTTCGGCATTTTTCGCATCTCAGAATCCATCTTTAATATTATTCTACCCACATTCACATCAGTTATACATAACTAGCTTTTGTTCACTGTTTCGCCCACATTAGCGAACGATAATATGTATCCTTAAGGGATAACCAACCAGATAACCAACCAAAGGGATACATTTTAAGAGAATAAGAAATGGATTATTTATTTCTATTTAAATTGAAGTCCTCGAAAAATTAAGTACCTAATTAAAAAAAATGTCATAAAAAAATCTCATAATAATAAAATAGGGGTATTTTACACACTTCGGGAAATTCGGTAAATTCTGAAATAGGATTTACTTTTTCATCGGGAAGTTATTGTTTGATATGTGATTAGGAAATGATTAAAGAGATTAATGATTATCGAAATAAATATAATATAAATAAATAAGTATACATCTGAATAGAAGTATCAGTAGAAAGTAATAATAAACAAGAATTTTGTGGCAACAAAAGGCAACTAGTAGCACCATTATAGAGTTGCGTGACGATTTACATTTAAGGGATAACCATAGATGAAGAAATCGTGTAATTATTTTTCTTTAAATTGAAGTCCTCGAAAAATTAAGTAAATAATAAAAAAATTCTAAAAAATTGTCAAAAAAAAATCTCATCCCCTATTTTACACACTTAGGGAATGAAATTCGGCAAATTCTGAAATAGGTTTTTTTTCATCAGGAAGTTATTAAAACTTAAATATCATTACATAGTGTAAAACACGCGTAAAATATACTACAACTTTTAAAATAGGCAATGCTTTGGTTAAGGAGATAGATCGATTAATGTCCACACATGTCGCACTGCGCTGAGGTCTGGCGATTGCCTAAACTGCTTTAGTTGGCGGATATCGCATTAAATTACCTCAATATTAACATGCATCATCCTATTTAAGCTTGTGTAAGCGATAACCATGCTTAAGAGTAAGTATTATCGAAATAAATATAATATAAATAAATAAGTATACGTCTGAATAGAATTATCAGTCATCAGGAGGGTCGGTATTGGTTATTGTTCTGACATCTCGGTGATATTGTGAACAGTAATGGATACTCACAGGTACATAGATGTCCACTTCCACATAGATAGTTGCCTTTTATTATCACAAAGTTCTTGTTTATTACTACTTTTTAGTAACATTTCCGTTCAGATAAATACTCGGTTAATCTTATTAGTTTTATTAATGAATAGATAAGATTTTAATGATAATGAAAGGCTATTATCTATATATATAAGCGGCCATCTATGTACCTCTAATTATCCCGTACTGTTCATAATATCATCTTACGACTTCGCTCACTTTAATGTAGACTTAATCTATCCGTCGGGAACAATCCTATATACAGTGTCCTTTTCTGTATCTGGACAAAAAGCCTGAAAGGGTCACAAACAAACTCACTTTTGCCATTATAATCCTACTAGTAGAACGTATATATACCTGTTACCTATATATGTATGTTACCTATATATTCGTGTCCATACATTTCAAAATAAACTAAATCCTATTTTATTCGTTCGTATAACACTTTTTTTCTTTTTAGATATTAATTTTTTATACACCGAGAAAGAAGCTCAAAATTTGCCGTTCATGAGGTATTTCGTTTTTTATGTTCTTCATATTTTATATGTACAAAATTTGAAGATCTCGAAAAATAACGTAAAATATTAGAAACGGCTAATTTTGAATTTAGCTTATTTTGAAATGTACGACACTTATGAAAAGTACAACCGTAATAATTAAACAAAAACGCAAATATACCATATAAATACATAACTAAATAAAACGTAAGTTTATATTGTTTGTTCATATCCATAAAAGCAAACCAATTTTGAGTTATAAAAGCGGATAGAGGAGTATTTAGAATATTATGCAATATGTTATCACCCACCTCCGGTGCCTCTACGTCACATTCACGAAGCGAGACTACAACACGACCGGAACATTGACTTTAGCGCCACCATATTAGAGAGACACGTTGACACTCGCGCCAACATATTAGAGAGATACGTTGACACTAGCGCCACCATATTAAAGATACATAAACAAGAATTATTATTATATAGATTTCTTAAGGAATAAATAAGAATTGATATTATTATATAGAATTGATTTATTACTTGCATAACATTAGTTTGATGATTATCATTATTTTTCTTCTTCTTCTTACCCTTATCCCACATAAGTAGGGTCGGTACAACATGTTGGTCATGTTGTGGTATATGATTTGGCTTAATTTTTACGATCGGCCGCCTGCCTGACATCAACCTTCCTTGGGATTATTTTGTTGTACCACTGTATTTATGATTATTATTATACAGTTACGAAATCTGGTGGGCTCTTTTAGCCTTACAATTTTTCGTTCCGGTTAAAAACTAAGTTCTTCAAGATTATGGTTTGCTTGTTATATTGCCATTTTTATGTAACAGAAAACTAGCAAACCTTAGACTATTCCCGAGGACTGCATTTTCGGGGTTTTTGTTCAGGATTCGTGGTTTCGGAGTTTTATCAGTAATAGTAATATAATACAGTATCTATATAATAATATAATCAGTAATAGTAATAAAACATAAAATATGAAAACGATAATAGAAAAATAAAATGACATTACAGTGTCACTATTGACATTATTTTTGTGTTACTTAAATTATTTTGCAGAACTACGAATAAATAGTAATTGCTTTGACTTCCATAGTTCGGTCTTTATAAGGCAAGATGTCGCTGGCATACATATGTCGAAACACATTAGTAAATACATTTGAGATACATAAATAAGAATTTATACTATAATAAAACTGTAGCAAAGCCAAATCTGTACATTAAATGTTTTTTGAAAATTTTGATCAGGGTAGACTTTGTTATCGATATAGAAGCCAAAAATAATTCTTTTAACATTTTTGTCTATCTGTCGCTGTGAACACGTATCACTCTGAAAGTACTGAACCAATTTTTACGAAACTTGACACAGTGATAACTAATATTACAAGGTTACATCTAGGATACTTTTTGTCCCATAACACGCAAGGGGTTTTCCAGGATAACGAAAGACAAAAATTTGTAGTTAATGTGACTAGACTTTTTTGCGACACGTTAGTACAAAAGCGAGCAACGTTTGAAGAATGAGAATTTTAGAAAAGCTTGTTCTTTAATATGACGATATATTATGCCCTTCTACACAGGATTCAGGATACCTGGTAGCCGGTTAACGTTTAGAGTTGAAAAATTTTGGTTTATAAACAATTTTTTTGTCAGTAATTTTTTAACGCTATTAAAAACATGAATATATCACTGGGAGACAATTTTGTTATTGACAATAATGTGCTCCATGATATTCTTTATAAATAAAATAATTAATTTCAAACCATTTTATTTTTTCCATTGCAAAGAACATATTTCATTTTATTAGCCATTATGATATTGAGATTTCACCGTAAACAATGAAAAATAACGATAAACGTAATGTATATGCCTTGGGACTGACGCCATCTTGAATACATGCGTCTATAACAGGCGCATCCACAGTTATCGCTATCTTTATCATACAGCCAGTGTTGCGCTAAACTATAGCTATAGCCAAGTTATTCTATACATATTATTTCTAATTTAACCTCTTTTATGTCTAAACAAAATAATATTAAAATTACGGCTATCTTAACATGGTTTGAACAAACCTTTTTTCATTTACAAAAAATAGCATCGGGCACATTATTGTGAATAACAAAAATGCAAAATAATAATTGCATGTTTTAGTAGCGTTTCAAAGTTAGTGAAAAACAAAACATTCTAAAATTATATAAAAATCAATATTTTTGCCTATAAAGGTGCGATATGCACTAATAAATTGCAACGTTTACCGGCAGGCAGGAAGCCCGCACGCTGTTTGGAAGAATGTAAAGACATATAAAAAACTGGCTTATTCTAATTCGTTGTCGAAACCATTGCTAGCTCTTAGACGAATAGTTACAGCAAGTGACAGTTGACACGTTGTGGTCATACCTTTTTAATATTTATATTTTTCTTCAATACAATGAAGTGTGAAAAAATTTTAATACAAGTTGAAAATAGTTATGATATCATTCAGTGTTTTATTTATCATTATTTATTTTATGAATATATTTTACCGTTTAATTTACAATTTAACTCTATCAACTTGATATTTTATAACGTAAACTATACTGACTATATAGTAAACGTCTACAAAAAAGGGAAAGGAACTTCGTTCCAACTGGGGGTCCATAGACCTCTCAAGATTTTTTTTTACATCACCGCCATTATATGTAGATCAGTTTTTATTTTAATTGAACCTGGTAGATGGTGCTACGACCGGGATGTAGGCTTATTTTAAAAGATTTCTCACATACCATCTGAGTATATGTTTGAGTGAGTCCCTTGATAGGAAACGATAGGTGTGGCTGCAATCTGGTTTTAGGTATTTTTAATATTTCGCGTTTAAAAATAAAATTGATACCGGGGTGATAATCGATCTGGTGCAGACGAAATTGCACGGGTCAGCTAGTAATTTTATAAAATTGTGGTATAGCTTAAATAACATTAATTTGCTCATTATTTGTTATTTTTGTGATACTTAAATTATTTGCGGAATTATGTGTAAATAGTAATTACTTTGACTTATATAGATCGGCTTATAAAAGGCAAGATGTCGGTGATATCTACGCATTTTTATCTACAAAGTATTGTAAGGTGAAGCTCAGCCCGAATAGTGACAGTACCTACGAAGTGTTTATTGGCATCCTCGACCGCATCGACTATACGTGATTACTGTATGAAATAGTATAACATTATTCTGTAGAAACAATAATAAAAAAAGAAAAGATTATTTAAAATCGGTAAAAAGTTACGAAAGTTATGTATTAACAACAACTTTACATTAACCTTTTCACGAGATAAAAAAACGCGGGCAGGACCCAGTTACGAAAAAAAAACTGCTTATATTCGCTTAAAATATAATAATTTTCAGAATAATCATATTACAATACAACGCAAAGCATTTGGGGTGAAGTGCTTTAACTCTTGGAATATCAATCCGATGTCCGTAGGTTCGAAAACCGGCATGTAACACCGAATTGTTCGGAATTCTCGTACATTAATTAATTTAAATTGGTGATACAATCGATCGACGGTAAAAGAAACCTTCGTAAGGAAACCTGAACCTGAGAAATGTTCTTGTAGGACGTATGTGGGAAAATAAAGTAATTTCAAATCACCAATACATCGTAGTCAAGCGTGGTGATTATACCCATGCCTTCCTTCAAGAAAAGGCCTATGACCCTACAATACATCCCTTATAAGTTAATGATAACAACAAAACCTACATTAAGTAAATCATACTAATATTAGTATAAACGAAGTGAAAACTTAACAGTCGACTTTGCAACAAAGTAATAAATTCGTATAAAGTTAATATTTTATATCTTAGAGACTTGATAATCCCTAGATTTATGGATCTAATCACTTCCAACTACCATTCTGAGAATGTGGAAACGAATTTACAAAATTAATATTTCATGCTACTTCTTCCAAAAATAGAACATTTGGTCATGTCTTGATATTTAATGAAGCCATAGCAGCCCGCTCTAATAGCGATGATTCCATTAGTTACTGATTTAAATAATAATGAATTAATACTTCTAGATGGAAGTCATGATGGCAACCAGTGGTAATGCTATAACGTGTTCAGACTATAACCTTGCAATAGCAGATAAGCTGGATTTTCCGGTGTAGTACCACCCTTTGACGAGGGTGGTAGAGCCATGCTGAAGCTGTTACTGGTTTTAGCATGAATGGTTCGGCTCGCCCGGGGTAGTACCACCCTTTCACAGAAAACCGACGTGAAGTAACAGTGCTTGCTTTGTTGCATTTCGTTCGGTCAGTGAGAGCGCCAAAAGCCCACTTCCCTCCCCGCACTTAGAGTCTCTCTCCCCTCCTCCACTTCCCCCTTCGATCCCATTCCCATCCCTCAAACACAGGCTGGCAACGCACTTGCGACTCCCTTGGTATTGCTAGTGTCTATGGATGGCGGTGATCACTTACCATCAGGTGACCCGTCTGTTAATAATAAAAGATCAACATAATTTTAATACTAGAAACAGTAAAAAATTGGTCATTCCATGTTTCAGGCTCACTAAGACCAATAACAGTTTTTAAGTAATATTGTTAGGTTTCATAACAATAAAGTCCCAAAGTACATTACCCATTTACGGGTTAGTGAAAGCACCATGTCAAGCGAGTTTTAATGTCTATAGGCTATTATTATAAGGTGGATCAATATGAGCACGATGGTGACGTCTGGAATTGATGCCACTCTCTGTGCATCCACCAAAAACGAATGTATCTATGTTCCTAAAAATATGTACTATGAAAACATAAACCAGATCGAGTTCCTTGCCTGGTTCTTCTCGATGACTGGGTTGTTTTCCGAACCGGTGGTAGCTTTGACGTTCATAAACGCCTTCTCAGAGGTTAAATTGAATAAAGTATTTTTAATTTTGATTTTACAAGATATTTTTCTCTATATTACTATGCTATTGACCTGATAAGGTCTGTACAGCTTCACCGGACTAAAATACCCTATGATAATGGATTATAAAACGTGATTTCTAGTATTGCAATGCGCCTATTAAAGAATACAGTCAAGATGGAACTATAGCAGAGAGACAAACTCTCCTACATAATTAGCAACTGTTGTTCATAAATTATATATCACAAAGATTTATTATCAACATCTTTAACTACACAGTTGAAACTATTATCAAAATCTAGCCTCGTTTGTATCTGTTGATTTATCTCTAACTGCAACTGTTCTTGACCTTTGGTAACGATAAATTTAAATGATTGAATTCATCATACAAAAAATAGTATTGCAAAATTATTCAAAAGAAAAGTGTAGAAATAGGCAGTTTCCCATTTTTATAACACTGCCGGACGTTTTCGAAAACAATGAAAAATACCATCTAGCAGCGAGGTTGACAAAATATCAACTAAATTCGTAGAAGAGTCCAAGAGATTTATTCTTTAAGTACGAAGCAGAGACATTTATCTGTAAATTTTGTCAATACTGCAATTTAACTACTTATAGCTTAACATCCTAAAGGTGAATTTTTAAAGTTGCACAATTATTTAATAACTAAATATCGATCAATAATTACAACATAACTGCTTTTTATAAGTGAATATACAAAGTTTCGTTCCATACTCGCGAGCCGGCAGCCCGAGCATTTTGTCAGCCGAAATGCCAAGTCGATTCGGTGCGAATCTACGAACCGCTATACAATACGCAAGGACTAACACGTCTTGATATTTGAATGAGATAAATATAAATATATTCAACTATCTATACTTTACTTCGTTATTTTGCAACGAAATCGACTAGATAAGATTCAAAGGATGGTTGAAGGTAAATTGAAAGTTAAAAAATGAAATTACACCTAAAACAATAAAATAAAAGATAACGGCGCGGCGTACTAAATAAATATCAATAGTCAAATTTATCTGCATATGGTTATTTATTAATGACATTATTAAATTTAATTTCAAGTAGGTGTAACTATTTTTGATTATATAATTTTAATTAAAAGGGCAGTACAAGTGCATGAAATTAACGTTCAACCGATTTTCTTATCTTAAAACCTGTTATATCTTACTTATAAAAATATCCACCGTTGCTCAAGTTATAATATATTTATTATATAAATGAAACTATTATATTGCAGGTAAACATTTAAATTAAAAGAATACAACAAAACGCCAAAGTCACGCGGAATGTCCAGCTGGTCATCCATACAAGTACTGACTGCGTCCGCCGTTGCTTATCTTCGGCGATCGGGCGAGAAACTATGTTCTCAACTCTCTATCCGACACAGTGATTACTTTCTTCACTTTTGATCACACAAAACGGTTGCTATCAGAATTACAAAGTGATTCTATGAGAAGTTTCACTTTAAAAATTAATTAATCAGACACTAAAACAATGAAATACTAGAAGAAATTTTATACATTTTACTAGCACACACATCTCTAAATTCATCAGTCATCTGAGTTTGACGACAATATTGTTCTATTTTCAGAAGATTGTTTTTGAAATAAGTTAAGAAAGCTGCGAGATGCAGTAAACACATACCATCAACGATTTTATACCTATTGAAAATTATAAACAAAAAAGTATGACTTCAAAAAAGACTATCTGCATGAGTACAGTACTCATTTACTAGGTTGTAATTACATTCCTGTAATGATTTTATTATCACTCATTTTTTACGATTTTTGAAAGAGTGACAAACGGATAATTTTTATATGCCATCAGTTTTACCTGTATTCAACTCTTTTTTCTCGAACTGACTACGCAATTGGCCCAGCAAGATCTTAACAGCTTCACCGGATTACTAAGGCGAGCGCTTAAATCACTCAGCCGACTTTATTTTGACAACTAACACAAGGGTGCGCGGCACACCTCTATGAATGAGGTGAGGTGAGGTCTCTCTCTATGAATAATAACACTATATGTATTACAATATTAACATTAATATTTAGAATAAAAATTATTTCAAATCAAATATTTTTTAATTAGCGAGCATCACATATCGTTTTATTATTATTGCCAAGCTGAAGCCTTTATTTATGTCATTATTCGTCATACTTCATGGTCCATACGTCTACCAACGTTTAATATTTATAAAGTTTTCGGCAAAACATACCTCGGTAATAAGTATGTTGTATACTTGTTATATGTATGTTGTAATATAGTAATAAAATATGTTGTATGATATAAGAATTTCAACCACTAGTTAACTTTAATTAACCGAGTTTTTGGCGGGATATTAAGTCTGTCGTGTAGTTGCTTTAACATTTTATTCATAAACTATATTTGACTCAATATTTCGTCATGGGGCCGCCATCTTGTTAGAACATTGTTGAAAGTATCACAAGAAACTTGTAATATTATTACGTACTTGAAAATGGCAGTAGTAACCGAAAAGGTTGGTTTGCCAAAAAAGGTTAATTAACATTGGAAATTAATGTTAACAACTCGAGTATCAAGACATATTAGTCCGGTAAAATTTAAAAGCACACATTTACCGACAAAGCCGTTCGAGCGAGCACCTCACTATGTACCTACCATTCATTACGACGGCTCCGCACTGCCTCTACCGATGCACTGACAAACACATTTCTAACTTTAAATTTTTTTCATTTTTTTTTTCTCTAAACCGCATCTCACCGCCGTTTGATTTGCGGATTGTATCTTTTTTTTGCGGACTTTTAAGGAAATATCATTTATTCCGTACTCCATTTTCCATTAGTGTTTATTTACGTTCCATTTTTATTTTGGGTGTTTGGTTTTCGTCGATTTATTTCTCGTGTCGGAAATACGTACGTGTTTGTTTTGATTCGGTGTTTAAGGTGAGTTTTTATTCTAATTTTTGTTTTTTATAATTTCATTTATCTATTTCTCATATTTTACATAATTTATTCGTGTTTTCAAAATAACAATAATATATTGTCTTTATATGTGTAAAATTAAATTACTTCTATTTAATTATGCATTCCTATTACACTCCTGTATTGTAATTGTTATTTTTTTTTCATAATTTTACTTATTTTTTCTTATACAAAGGTACTTTATTAACGTTTTCATAATAACAAGAGGTCGATTGTAATAATTTACTTAAAATTAAATTACCTTTTCCATGAACTTTCTAGTTGTTATTTTTCATGATTTTGTTTCATACTTCTCAAATAACATAGTGATTTTTCAGCGCTCTTACAATAGTAATAAAAGGACTTATTATTTACATACGATTGAATTACTTTTGAATGTCATAATTGTTATTCGTTCTTATTTTCTTATTTATTTCTTACACAATACGTATTTTGCTAGTGATTACCAATAACAATGATTTTTATGATTATTTACCTATAATTAAATTACTTTTCAGTATTTTAATTATCATTTTGCTTATTAAAATCTCTTATAACATGAACATTGCTAGTATTTTTACAACAAAAACAATTTTGTTTTTCTAGCTATTATTAAATTGCATTTGAAATGTGTTTTATAATTGTTATTTTATATCATTTTGCTTATTTATTTCACATATAACACATACTTTGTAAATGTATTAGCAATAACAATATAACAATTTTGTTATCTACCTATAATTAAAATACGTTTGACATTAGTATTATTTTACATAACCTATATGAGATGGTTCAACTAATTTCAATAATTTATTGTTCTCTTATCTATTAAATTATACAATCTGCATTTTTAAAACTCGCATAATTAATTTATTATGCAACTTTCGTTTTAGTATCCATTTAATAAACAGAAATAGCTTATTATATGATTTTGTTCTTGTGATTAATTTTTCCATGTTGACCTCAAACTGTTAATTTAATGTCGCCACGGTGCGAGACGAACGATTAAAATAAATCATATCGAATGGTAATGATAAACAGTTAAAGTTTATTATTTCCTTGATGTTGGGAAGATATATCAGAATTACATATTTCGTGCAATAAAAATAAATTAAGGCAGAGGATACGTTAAAAAAATTGTTAACATAAGAATCACTACATATTCTTCTAATAAAAACCAATGTCTTCTGCCACGTTTGTCTGTCTGTCTGTCTGTTCCCGATAAACTCAAAAACTACTGAACGGTTTTTAATATGGTTTTAACCAGTAGATAAAGTAATTCAAGAGGAAGGTTTAAGTTTATAATTTATCAAGGTTTCTTTTATTATCAGGGCGGGATAATGTCCGCCGGGCCCGCTAGTATACAAATATAAATATCTTTATTTCTAAAATCCGTTACAATAAGCCTTAACTATGGCCACAAACCAGGAAATGCATATATCATGGAATCCTAATACCTGACTACAGATCTACTTAATTGATGACGGCGCGTATTAACATATGTCCAGAATAGGGTAGTTCATTCCCGCAAACATTTTTTTTTTCGTTGCTTATGCAAAATATTAATCTATATATATAAAAAAAAAATTCTCACCAAGTTTCAGCTCTTAATAATAATTTTAAGTACTTAAAAATAAAATTTAAAGTTTTACCATTCAAAATGCATGTACATTTTTTTTATTTTTTTTTCAAATTTCTAATGCTTACCCGGCTTTTACAATATTGCAAATCGGTTTGATGGGACTTGTGGGTAAATTAACGCTCTTTAAAATAGTCTTAGTGTGTTTTTTGTGTAACTCGCACTGGTTCACCTGTAGGAGTCATCAAAGTACGGTTTTTGAAAAAAATAAATATTTTCTCTTAACTTTTCGAACAAACCGCTAAAAGTAGGAAGAAAAAAAAACTGACTCATAAAAAAAAGTTATTCGAAGAATATTTCATGAATTTACAGCCATTTTTATACCGGAAAATGTAAGAAATTGATAAATACTAACTCATAATGTAATTTAGATTCATTTTTTGTACTTATTACCATTATATTTCCCAATACTAAGAACTTTTTTAAAAGTATTATGATTTCCCACTATATCCTACACTAAGAACTTTTTTTTTATTGTTATGATTTCTCACTATATTATTATTATTATTTATCAATTTCTAACATTTTCTGATATAAAAACGGTTGTAAATTCATTAAACATTAGTCGGATAACTTTTTTTTATGAGTTATGATTAGGTTATGATTTACTTGTGAATATTTAAAATTCTTTAACTTATTTACTTATCCCAAATTAACTACATCAACTTTTTTTAAAGCAAGAGTTCAATGCGTATTTAAATTTTTTGTAATAGCACGGATTAAGTTTCCGTCCGCTTAGGGTGACAAAAGGTCAATTGAACCCAAAAAATACGTACCATAGAACTATATCTGTAAAATTCACATGAAATATTCTAGGTCATATACCGGTAGGTGCAGTAGTTTTGACGTAACAGAGCCTGAAAGGAGCTATATTTTCATTATATATACATACTTATATATATACAAACAGTATTCATAGCTTGCATTATTCTCTGTAGTCCGGTGAAGCTGTTAAGATCAATAGCGTAGTCAGTTCGAAAAAAAAAAAAGAAAAAAGGCATTATTCCCTCATGCACTATAATAAAGAATTAGACGCCATATGAAAAGTACAAAAATACGTCACCGGAATTCATGACGTATTGACGATTTCAAACACGCAGGAATACACAGTTATATATTTCTTCTAACTCGGAAAAATTCCAAAAAAATCACCTCACGTTATATTTATTCAGTGTTAATTTAATCCATCTTTAATCAGATGTTCAAATATATACTGACTCTTTTAAGGTGTCGCCTTATAAGATCTGTTAATGCATGTATTATAAGTCTTCAGGAACATTGCAGTTACATTCCCTGTTATTACAAAAATCTGTATAATTACGACCTCACGATAGAAGTGAAAACACTAGTCGTTGACAAACGCAGACTAATATATATGATTTATCACCGACCCGTTCGTTTTCAATATCGAGTAGCCGAGTAAATCCGATTCAACGTCGCTCATCCGAATGTGACGATTCGCTTTTGTTCACTGTTCAATGACTCGAAAGAGGTTTTCGTTACAAAAAAAAAACCTACCTTAGTAACGGAATCTCACCAGAAGAGATTTATTTTGTATAAACTCATAAGATTATGTATCTTTCTATCGTTCGGTTAAACGACGCTTTTTTTTATTATTGGAAACCGATAAAATGATTTTTTATACCTGATAGTAAGAACAGTAAAATCGTTAATTGATCCAAAAACCATAGGCTGTCACCGATGTCATGCCGGCCGGCAAGCCCCTCAAATACATACAGTGGCATTCCCAAGGAGTCACTATGACTGTTTTATCCCACATAGTAGTGAACCCAGTCACTGTTACTTCTAATCAAGTAAATCGTAGTCCAATCAGATACAATCATGTTTTGATACAGCAATATCCTTCGATGTAAGCATTGGTGACGTCATTAAATGTTTTTGGATCGAAATTTCGTAACGCGGCTTGCGGTATAAGTTGACTTGTAGAAATCGTCACGTAAGAAAAAAACGTTACGTCTCCTCCATGTGACATTCTCTCTCTCTCTCTACCTATTTAACATGATATCTCTTTAAAACTTAATTACTATTTTCAATATAAAATATAATTCACTATAAATCATTAATATTTGAAATGATTATTTTTTCTAAAACTTTACATAAAAGGTATTGATTCAATTCTTAATGTATGTTATTTCCATTTAAAAAAATTATAAAAATAAAACAGATTACACAGGTAAAGAGAACCTTATAGAGGGGGCATAACGCTTGTACCTTACGTGACGAAAAAAAAAACAAATATAAACAATCTACAGCGTAAACAACCTCGTTCTTGGCGGGAGTCCCCTGACCGCATTTTTTTATCAGTTAACCAAACCTGAAATTATCGACAATAACACAGTATAACTAGATACAGCCCGAGACGGCTTGTTTTGAAGCCGTTAAAGTTTCAATGTTTTTCACAAATGTCAAATAATCGTACCTACTTTGAGCGAATCAAGGTCCCCGTGGCGACCAGTCACCATTCAAAGGACAACATTTACTTGTAAACATAAAATTTCTACGATAAACAAACAAATACGTGCCTAAATAATTTGCGTGTGCCTTTTTCAGGAAACGCTTTAAAGTTCACGAGACGCGGAAGGATTGCAGGATTTGTTTTTATTTATTTATTACAGTAATATTGGAACGTGGAGATCGTTCTATCGAGCTACGAAATCTAAATATTATATATTGCGAACTAAAAAGATCGCAACATCTTTGCCGTACCGTGAAGCTGTGGAACAATCTCCCGGCCAGTGCGTTTCCTCCTTCCTATGACATGGGGTCCTTCAAGCGCAACGTGAAGATATACTTACGCAAGCCGGCATGACAGCGGCGACCGGCGATGGATAGTATGTCTCTCGGTGGTCGCCATTGTTTTTGGATTGTACTGTGCTTACCATCAGGAACAGTACAGTCACTTTGCCAAGCTACAATAAAAAATATATATATATATATAAAATCCAGTGTCATGATGTTTGTCCAAGATGAAATCCGAAACTACTCCACCAATCTCCATAGAAATTGGTATTTATGTATAATTGGGTCCAACTTGAGTGGTAGTGCAATTTACATTTCGATTAATGGCGTAAATATTTTTAAATACAAATTAAATTATTGTTAATGTTGATTATTGTTATTCATTGTAAGTTTCATCTACGGCAAGCAGATGGCGTTTTAATTTAGTTTGTTGACAGAAACTGTAGGACCGACTCTTATAGATATATCATAGATGGCGCCACGTTTTAATTTTGTTTTTTTTTAAACTCCAGTCTATTTTATAATGCACGTGTTTTGTTAATATATTTACTATGTAGCCTCGCTTTTTCTGTATTAAGATTTTAGGCAGACTTATTACCTCACATTATCATAATTTGAAATCAACATGCAATAGGTAACCACAGCAACGTGTAGCCGAGTCAGCTATTACATATAAATATATAAATAAGTACTTAGTGTGATGCCTTTTTCTACTCGGTTATCTGATAAGTTGATAGCTATAGTTGGATTCATTAGATAGCGCTATTGCTTGATATAGATTTTCTTATCACCGACTAATTTGTTTTAATTTATATTGTTTTATATAACACATATAATTTTTAACAATTGACGTACATTTTACAGCATATATTTAATTAGCATCTGCGGATAGTGACGCAAATGTTTTCTCAGTAACACCATATAATGGGAAAGTACAGAATTATACATATCTCAGCGTACATGATTGAAATACGTCATAAATGAACGTGGTAATTGAACGCACGGCTTCATTCCATCAAAACTCAACTTACATTTTATCACGCTTTTATTAGCTTCATCTGTATGTATGTATGTGTGTAACCGACCCCTTTGAGCTCGATTTTGTCCTACTTTGAGCGATCAGATTTAATTCAAACTTTGCACACCTGTCTAAGTTCGATGACAATACAATAATCCGAAAAAAAAGTTAAAAAAATTAACATGCGTCACTGTTAATATCAGCACCTCCAGATATCAGTATATTTATCATTTTTTTGTCACTTTTTACAAAAATATACATTTATTTCTAATTTACACTATTCTTAACCTAAATTAATTAAATTTTATTTTCTGTTTTTTAGTTGGATTATTTATGAAAGCGTGTTTTTTTTATTTTTTTTAAACTATTATTTATTTAAATGCAAAACGCCAAAACATTTATCAAATAGTAAGTCCCGTAATTAAGCTAAATCGCATCCTTCCTAAATTCAATTCTGCATCCTTGTAAAGACGGTGCTGGTTAATATAAAATAATAAAGTGTACAGATCCCGCGGGGTTACCACCGTGATGATATATGTATGTGGCTAGCGTAACGTGAGAATACGGTCAGTCCTATGTCTGAGAGAAAGCGTCTAGGTCCAGGTCTTTGAACCTAGAAAGTTGTCTAACGCAACTAGATATTTCACGGTGATTAATTTTTTTATCAGCGTCAGTTTATTGCGTTTCTGTCTGTGCACACGATTGTAGTTCACGACTAACGTACTCTTATGGCTCTGCTTATTTTTTTTTTTAATCGACGAAGCTGAAGCATTTGCCAACGGTTTATATGCGAATAAGCAATCATTCTGGAACATTTCATCGTTGTCTCTACTTCATTTCGTAAAACCGACCCCAAATAGAGTACTGCTGCCGTCTCCGGGCGGGAGCACCTGGACACCAACGTGGGTTATTTTATACTGCTCAAATACGAGCTGTGATAATTATTGACTATCCCAAACTCACATACGATATCGAACCAAAAGTCTAAGCACAGACGTTGCTTATTTATGTTTGTTCTACAGTTTTTGCAATGAATTGTGTTCCGAGCAACTGTTTAACATTATGCCTGTAGCTATTTTCCACCATCGCACTGCTTGTCATCGACAGGGAATACACCCTTTTTTTTATTTACGTGGGGAAATCCTTTATGGATCGGGGGATCGGGGGAGAGAGTGGGTTATGTCCGACTCGCACGGACTAAAACCCCACGGTGTACCGTCCGCCGCATGGTAGGGGCGGCCAGGGATCGAACCTGCTGTCCTCCGGAGAAACCGCTCCTGCCGCAGCCAGGCTTCGTCCTACTATAGAGAGACTACTGGGTACACAAAAAAAACCTGCTGAAGTTTTTCCAGGGAATTCCAGTAATGGTGTTTGTTCAAGAAGGACGTATACGCTACAAGTTATTAAAGAGTCCGGAACATGCATGTGATACCTCCGGTGTTGAAAGCATCCACAGGCCAAAACAACTTGTGTAAAAAAAAAAATTACACCTAGTGTACGATGGTAGCGATCTCTTGTTAGGAAATTATATGTTCTCAAATAGTTAATTTTCTATCGCGTTCTGTCGGTGGCTTCCAGTAGGTAGGCTTCCTTAAGGTAGAGCCAAGCTGAAACTATTACTGGGTTCAGCATGGAATGGGTCGACTCACCCAGGGTACTACCACCCGGGAAAACCCACACGGAAACACCGACGTGAAGTAACAGTGCTTGCATTGTTGCGTTTCGCCCGGTCAGTGAGAGCGTCGGGCCCCCACCTCCCCACCCCTCTGCCCTTCCCGCGACCTCCCGTGGTGTTGCTAGTGTCTATGGGCGGTGGTGATTACTTAACATAAGGTAACCCAACTGTTCGTTTGCCTCCTATGATATAAAAAAAATCCCAGTAAACCCAATCCTTCCCAAGTCGGATAAAATTCTCGTGCCCTACCACCCAATACATTTTATTTACTTTAGAATTGTCACGTTGCAAATATGACGGTGTAATAAAACACGGCCTTGGGTTTTCACTCTTATCGCGTCCAAAGAAATCGTTTCACTTCAATAAACATACACTACGACCGTAGTTCAAAAAACTGCAATAATATAACTGAATACATTATGAGTAATTTATATGAATCACTACTACGAATGAATAGGTGTTTGGCCTTCGGTGCATTGCGACAAAGAAAGCGCCGGAACGTTCACAGCAAACGATAAAAAATTACTCATAGCTTTATAAGAAAACATTATATAATTACATACCTGTGGTCGATCGTAACATACGTAAATACAAGAATATAATAATATAACCAATCACCTGCGACTCTATTCGTGACTGCCTGTGCCCGTGACTCCCTCCGCGTGGAACCTAATGTAAAAGACATTGACTAATAAAATCATCTGAACGTATTAAATTCATTTACTTATCTAGTTCTCTCTCGTACTTAAGTCACGTCGTCATTAAAATTACAATAACTTTTGATAGAGTAAACCGAATTTAATGAATCCCAGTCTAAATGTTACTCGATGGTAGGCTTTATGATTTTCCTGGTGAGGCTATATCGTGAACGCCGTACTTTATTATATGTATAGATAGAAATATAAAAATTTAACACTGCAATAAAGTATTAATAATTCAGTCGAAAAATAACTACGCTATATTTATTGACAAAAAATGTATAGCGACATCGCAGAATATTGAAATACTAAAAGCCTTAAATTCCGATAAGTGGACACGCTGTCACATAGTACATAATATATCATATAAAGTAATAAACCAAATACTATGAGCGCAATTAATTATGGTATGTCTGAATGCCTGACAATTTCGTTGAAAAACATATAGCTAATGTCCGTGACTTGGTTTTCGTGGAAATGGTTTTATTATTTCACTTCAACTATATTGATTATTATTATATAGTATAAAATAAAGTATCGCGTCTGTCTCTCTGTCTGTTCGCGATAAACTGAAAAACTACTGTATGGATTTTCATGCGGTTTTCACCAGTAGATACAGCGTTTCACGAGGTAGCTTTTGGTATATAATGTGTCAAGTATTTTTTTTTTATAATTAGGGCGAGACAACATTTGCCGGGCCCGCTAGTATTTTATAAATTATGTTACTTATCCACTGTCTATTACAATTTTTGAAGGGAAAACTTATTTAGGCGCGTTGACCGGTATTTTTGGATGGAGATAAAGTTATGATTTCGCGTCATGGCATGCTCGTAAAGCGTGACCGATCGTATTGTGCTTGTGCGGCTTGCGTCAGACTACGTAGCTGCCTGTGTACATGTAATATTAATATTTTGTAGCTCATCATACGTTTGATTGGTTAATAGACTTTATAAAAATGTATATAATTATTGCTCCTAGTGCCAATAGACGTGAAAGCCACAATGTTAATAAGTTTAAAAAACAATTTCTGAAATTTAAATATTTGTCATTTACACTATAATTAATACAAAAATTCAAAGAACACATTTACTACATTGTTTTGAGTTTCCATTTCTGTCGGCAGTCCTTACGACTACCTCGAATTTTTTAATATAATTTTGTATTTATAAATAAAACTTATATACATTACAACATATACTCATTAGATTGGTTGTAAGTTACATCTGTAAAGTTTTATCATTACTGCTTAGCTCCTGTAACGAAGCATGATGATGTGTTGCCAAGGTTATGCTTTAGAAAATTCTATATCCGCCAATAAATGCTTCGTCAAAATCGGTAAACTTTTTCGGAGATTAGCTCGAAGTATATATAAAACTGCAATTTTATTAATGTGTATACATTAGAAATTACCCGCGGTTATGCAAGCGTTTTGTTTGGACTAATTATTTTGTACTCTTTATTGTATATCTATATATTTACATATGTTACATTTCAAAATGATTTAAATCCTATTTTGGCGGTTCCTAGTATTTTACTTTAACTTTCAAGATTTCCAGATTTTGTACATATAAAATATGAAGATCATTAAAAAAGTAAAAACCTTATGGACGGCAAAATTTGAACTTCATTCTCGTTATATAAAAATTGGAAATTAAAAAAAAAACATGTTATATGAGTGACTAAAATTACATTTAGCTCTGATCCGACTCACCGAGTTACGGGAAATAACGAAATTTCATTCCCTTTATCACCATATTAGGGGTTGAATTTTCATAAATCCTTCCTCAGTGCTCTCCGACAGTGTAACAGGAACCTGCATGCATATTTTCACGGTACTATCCGCAGTAATTAATGCTGTACGTTGATATTTCAATCAATGAGATGTTTATGCTTCTACATATAGACATTTGTAAGATCTAAAAAAGCATTAAATCTACGCAAAGTAAAGAAGAAGAAAAATACCTATACATATAATAAAAATGTAGATATAACGAGTCTGGACCTTTTTATATTTTTGTGAAAAAAAATTGCAGGTGAAGTATAATAAAATACATTCCAGAAACTTCTGTCAGTCTGTCTCTTTGTCTGAACACGCATCACTGTTAAAATACTGCGTTCATGATAAAACCTCTTCAAGATAATCATAAAACATACTTCGAGTAACATTTAGTTTATGTTTCATAAAAATCGGTTCAATCTATCAAAAGTTATTGTAATTTTAATAACTACGCGACTTCAATACGGAGAAAAGTAAATAAGTAAATGAACTTAGTACATTCAGATGACTTTATTAATCACTTTACATGTTCCACGCGGTCAAAGTCGTGGACACAGCTAGTTAGAAATATAAAGCAAGTAAACTACATATAACAAAGACACTTACCATAGCATAATATTTGCGAAATAGAACACTGTCTTTGAAATGGTGACAGTTCAATAGAAGCGATATATTTTAAGCATACAAACTATATATTAATATCGATAGAACCCATGGTTATAGCCTGCAGTTATAACTTAGTACTTGGATAGCTAGAAAACTTGTTCAATATTTCGTTATCTTAAATTAAAAAAATATAGAGATACACTTAACCACCAACCCTGATATAAAACTTAAATTACATTGAATTAGAAGATAATACACAGGGTTGACCCAAAATCTCTTATCGCGACAGTTTCTAAACGAACTAGTTGGAGCTTAACCAAAAGTCTACGTTTAGACTGTAAGCGGAGGCGGTTAAAATATATAGTCGTCTAATAATAATAAAAATAAACGTTCACACATAAATAATAAAAATGTAAAGATGCTCCGTGGAGAAGCGAAACACGTGTAATCAATCGTGGCCTTTATTGTGACCTCATCTGTAACATATCCCATTATAATTTTTTCCAACATTTATTGGTTACAACTTCATTCATAATAATCAGCTTAAGGTAGACGTTACTTTTTATTATTTCACTCACCAATAATTCTTTTATCGTTTTTTTTATTATTAGTGTCAACTGTAACTTTCTCAGGTACACATGATGAATTAACAATTCATATACTGCACGTTGAAAAAGCTTAGCAATGTTAAACTATTTCATTCTTGCTTCTAACTCGCTATCCGCTTATGAAACAGACCAAGACCCGACGGAGTGAGTTTACCGATATATCTGTAACGAAAATCTCCAGGTTAATGTATCGATTTTAGACATACCAATGACTGCATTTATATAAATACTTTTTTTTAAGTTTGTCGAGAGGCGTGCAGGTCAGCATTACAGGAATTATCGTCGACGGCTTGTGTTTAGATTGCATTATACTTACAATCAGGTATAGTGTGGTTATATTTTCGTGACAAATTAAAAGAACTATTCAGTGAAGAATTCATAATTTTCTGGGACGGTTTTATAGTAAACTAGCGACCCGTCCCGGCTTTGTATGAATGCAATGTAAATTTATATGTTAAAACGATTCATATAAATTTTTTAGCGTTTTAAAAATGACATGTAGGCTACGTATGTATCATGGACACAATAATTATAATTATTTACAGATACTTACAATAGACGAACGGATTAACATAACCTATAACTATAAATTTCATCCACATGTTTTTCTTTTCACTATAAATATTTTTTTATTGTCTTAAACTAATAACTTGCACTTTCAATATGTACTAGTGGGCGCCCCGAGGTCAACATTCGACCATAGTTCATTGATTTTTTAAGTTTGAATTTTATTAGGGTTAATATCATTGTTGAATGTAGAATGAAAAAGGGTAATTGGAACGTAAGAGTAAAGTCCTTTATTGACAGATGTCAAAATGTCTTTTTTATTTACATGTGTGTATATGTTGTGTAAAATTGAAGCAGTAGTGTGAGTAATGCATATTTTAATTAATTTAATGTACTTCTAATGCATTTTATATAAAATAAATAGCTTTCTGCACTTCTCCTCCATATAAACTTTAATTATGCCAAGTTTCACGTTCATCCGTTCCCGCATTTCTCTCAAAAAGGGATACTAAGTTTGGGCTTCACGTATTAATATATAGATTCTTTACACATATGCATGGAACATGATAAAAATATTTTAAACTTTAAACTTATTATGTTACCATGGCGACGGTTGCCATATTAATGCTTACTATTAGAACAATTTGAGAAGTTTTTAGAGAGATCTTGGAATATGTATGTAGTGGATTTTACATTTTATTCATAATCTTGTGTTATTTGACTTTATATTCTGTAATATTGGTGGTATTTTACGAAATATAGTTAATTATTGTGCGCAAGTGAAGTGGAAATAATACCACAGAGCATGGATTGTGATTTGCCACAAAAACTCCTTGGAGAGTTCTAACAGGGGCGACCATCTTGTTAGCACATTGAAATTATTGCTAGAAACTTGTAATATCATGATCTACTCGACAATGGCAGTAATAATCTACTAGACTTTGCTTAGCAAACATAAAAATAAAAAAAAGTGCGGTTTGTTTTCGCTACCTTTCTTTCCCTTCCTTATTATAGCAATAAGAAGTTGTACTTCAAAAAAGAACAGATAGTCTAGCCCAAACCATGTCAAACTATAGAAATAGGTTTTTTTATTTCGTTGTAAACAGTTATTGTTATTAGTCGTGATATTCCGATATTGCAAGACGATGTGAACTATTGCTACTTGTTTTATAAGTTCAAGGAGCATGTAAATCGAGTTTTGGTATGAAAAGGTTAGGCATGCATAGGGTGCATCGTTGCGTAAATGATAGATAATGTTGTCTGGGATTAACTCTGTTATTGAAAAGGAGTTTTTGGCGGGATGTTAGTCTGTCGTGTAGTGGCTTTTATAATTTATTTATAATCATGTATTATTCAAGTTTATATTTTGTAATATTGGTGGTGTTTTACGTAATATAGATCGGTTATTGTGCATAAGTGAGGTGGATGGGAAATAAAACAATGGAGCATGAGTTCTGAGATGCCACAAAAACTGCCTAGAAAGTTCTAACAAGGGGGCCGCCATCTTGTTAGAACATTGAAGCTATCACAAGAAACTTGTAATATTATTATCTATGCGATAATGACAGTATCTGGATGATTAGTTGACAAAGATAAAATAACTCTGTTATTGTACATACACTTTTTTGTATTGGTGTCTTCTTAGAAACTAAATTAATTATAGTTACTCGAAGTAGAAACTTCTTTAGGCGCTTTAAATAGTGAAAGATATTGAAACGTCACGCTCGGTTTGGTGACGCTGTATCAGGTATACTCGGCTCCAGTCGTCCTCAACCATGTTTACTATTTGAGAAGTGCATCGTTCTAATAATTACGTTTTTATTATAACATATTATTATATTATTGTGTAAGTTTTGTATAAAATTAGTGTAGTATTTGAATTATATGCGCGTACGCATTTTATATGTAATAAATTAATTTAAAAAAATTCACTTCTATCGTCTGGCCATAAGTACACACCCACTTTCTTATTTCTAGTTTTGGTACCATTATCGGTTAGATACATGACATTGTTAATATTAAGCAAGTATGTAAGGTATATTCATTGGAAAAATGTTCGAACCTTTCCATACATTTCCGATATCAGTCCAACTCCGATTATTCCAAAATAAACTCCGATTTTTAACCGACTTCAAAAAAAGGAGGAGGTTATCAATTCGTCTGTATTTTTTTTTTTTTTTTTTTTTTTTTTTTTCTTATTAATGGCAAAGCGTGACTGCCGCATCTGCCAGTGTCTTGTTTTAAAAGTACATAGTAAGGTACTAC
>MU158920.1:42457-133937 GCA_015888305.1 Antheraea pernyi
GGGTCACCTGATGTTAAGTGATCACCACTGTCCATAGACACTTGCATCAGTGTCACGATGTTTGTCCATGATGAACTTCGAAACTAAACCAATCTTCATGAAAGTTGGCATGTATAATTAGATATATATTATAATTTATATGTAGTATTTGGTCTAACTTGCGATATAAGATAATTTATATTTCGATTAATTAATTAATGGCCTCAATACTATTTAATTACAAATTAAATGATTATCAATGTTAATTATTATTCTCATTAATTGTAAGTTTCATCAGTCTCGAACAGATGGCGCTTTAAATTAGTTTGTTGACAGTAAATTGTAGGACCAAATGTTATAAATGTCTCATAGATGGCACCACGTTTTGATTTTCAATTTTTTTTTGATTACTCAGGCACAGCAACGTGTGGTCGGGTAAGCTAGTACTTATATAGATTAATTGAAAGCTTATAACACCATATACATTAGATTCATGTGAAGATGGAAAACTTGTTTATAAATAAAGTAAATTTTCAAAAAAAAGTATTAACCGACTTCAAAATCAATCAAAAACCCATAAGGCACTAAAAAGCGGAAAATAAATAGTTTATCAAAAATAAAACATATGAATATGTGTGCTACCTAGAGATTTATTGGAAGTCGGTGCCAACCAAACCGAAAATCATATCATCTACAGGTACAAAGTTTAAGTCCACTCTCGCGTCTCTGTAATACAAAAATTTTGGTTGGTACCGACTTCCAGTACATCTCTAGGTAGCACACATATTCATATGTTTTATTTTTGATAAACTATTTATTTTCCGCTTTTTAGTGCCTTATGGGTTTTTGATTGATTTTGAAGTCGGTTAATACTTTTTTTTGAAAATTTACTTTATTATAATACATGTTAAAATAATAAACGAAGTGAAGTTATGGTTTCACTTGTTATATAATGATTTTATATTTAACTAGTTGTGCCAGCGGTTCCGCTTGTCTAAATACAGATTTAATATTTACCAGCCAATAAGTTTCCCCATAGGCGATATCATAAGATTTGTAATATTTCTGTTTGCCTTAGGTGATGAGTTAAAAAAAATCTTTCTTAGTAGTCATTTAATTTATATAAAGAACTATTGTAGAAAATTGCATGCTTCAACTTAGATATTTTCACATTTTACTAAAAAAACGTAACAAATTATCGATATACAAATAGATTACTCTCTGAAAAAAATCTCTAACCGTCAACAAAAGTCTAATCAAAATCGGTTGAGCAATTTCCGAAAAATTCGTTCTCACAGTCCATTTACTGTGACGTAACTAAATACTGAATATAAAAACGAAAACTATGTTAAGAACGAGGTGGTATTTCAACATACCTACTCGAATCCATTTAAATAGACTGCCGGAGGAGTATATTGAGCTCAGCGACTTTCCAATAAAATATAACTTGTAGGAGAAGTAAGAAGTAAGAATGAGCGTTCTTCCTTTATTTTATTTTTGGAAACCAATCTTCTAGTAAATTATATTACTGTTGAGTAATAATATAAATAAGTTTCTTGCGATCATTTCGATAAACTAACAAGATTGTGGCCGTCTTTTTTAAGAGTGGTAGAGCCACGCTGAAGCTATTATTGGTTTCAGCATGAATGGGTCGGTTCGGCCGGGGTAGGACCACCCTCTCATAGAAAACCGACGTGAAGTAACAGTGTTTACATTGTTGCGTTTCGTTCGGTCAGTGAGAGCACCAGAGGCCCACCCCCCTTCCCCTCTCCTTTCCCCCTCACTCCCTTTCCCACAAACACAGGCTGGTAACGCACTTTCGACTCCCTTGGTGTTCTCCTTTGGTTCTATGGACGGTGGTGATCACGTAACATCAGGTGATCCACAAGTTCGTTTGCCAATTATGACATAAAAAAAAACTTTCCCGGGATCTTTTGTGGTAAGTCAGAATCCATGCTCCGTGGTAATATTCGCCGTCCACTTCAATTGTTTACAATAACCAAACTGTGTTACGTGAAACACCACCAATATTACAAAATATACACTTAAATAACACAAGATATATAATAAGAATATAAATGTAACGTGCCTTCAGTTATTCGATTTTTCTTAAAAAAAATGTTGCAGGAATAAATAATAAAATACATTTCAATAATTTTTAGACATATCTGTATGTCTATTTGTTTGAACACGCAACATTGTTAAAGTACTGAGTTCATGATAAAACCTTTTAAAAAAAATCATGTAGCATATCTTCGAGTAACGTTTAGCAATTTACAATATGGGACCACGCGAATCCTTACAGACCAAGTTCAAGGAATACAGTATCTTGACTCTGCCCTCCCAATACATTCTTGACAATTTAATGTATGTCCGTAAGAACCTTGAAAAGCTAGATTTCGTAAAAAACCGGCACAATCTAAATACTAGAAATTGTGATAAACTGGTTGTCCCACGTCTTAGATTTAGTAAAACCGGTAATAGTTTTTTGGGAAATAGTATTAGATTTTACAACAAAGTCCCAAGGGATATTACCGATTTACCGGATTGCGAATTTAAGCGCCATGTCAAGCGGGTTTTAGTGTCAAAAGGCTATTATAGAGTGGATCAATACGTGAACGATGGTGATGTCTGGAATTGACTCATCTCTGTGCATCCATTAAAAACGTTTGGTACATTTACTTTTATATATAATATATTATTATTGTAAATATTATATATATTTGTTAAAAAGATAAACGAAATCGAGTTTCTTGCCGGTTCTTCTCGATGACTTGGTTGTTTTCCGAACCGGTGGTAGTTTTGACGTTCATGAGTGCCTTCTTATAGCCTAAATTGAATAAAGTGATTTTGATTTTGAGTCTTTGTTTTATTCATTTCGGTTGGGTCGGTTAATTACGAGAGAAAATTAGATAGAAATTAGACTTAATACATTCAGATGACTTTATTAATCAATGTTTTAATTAATATTATTATTATTAATAACGGCTAGTTATGAATAAAATATAAAATCCAATATATGATATTCCAAGATTCCGCTAAAAACTTTCATGAGCGTTCTCGTATACAACCATTGACTTAACCGTTCAACCATCGCGACTTCTAAGTGACCACGTGTAAGTGATAGAGTACTTGAGCTACAGGGGGATTTCCACAGTAACTCTGTCCAACCATTTAGCGGGTGTTCTAATTTTAATACGCGAACCCGGATGCTGGTTATACCGTTACTCTATCGTTCGGCGTGATTATTTATATATACGTACGAACAGACTGACATCAGTCATAAGTAATAAATTTATAGTGTTGTACGGTGCACACGTGGGGCTGTGTTTTAATGGTAAACATTTTAATTATATTTTAACATGAGTATAATAAAAAGGTTTATTATCAAGAAGATTATTTGAAATTAGAAGAAAAACTTTTCTTTTCGTTATAACACGAGTTCGTTTTCAGTTAGAGATATTATTGTTAATAATAATAAACTATGTTTTTTTGGCAACTTCTAGTAAATGATTGCTACCATTGTATATTGGGTAATTGGGTAATAATATTACAAATCCCCTGTGATAATTTCATAATTCTAGCAAAGTAGTGGCCCTCTCATTAGAATTTTCCAGGGAGTTTTTGGGGCATCTCAGAATTCAGGCCCCGCGGTATTATTTTCCATACGCTCACTTGTACACAATAACCGAACTACACTACGTAAAATACCAGAAATATTACAAAATATAAAGTCAAATAACACAAGATTATGAATAAAATATAAAAGCCAACAAGCTACATAATGGACTGAGATCCGGCCAAAAACTCCATATATTATCTTATCGATTAATTTAACGTGAAAATTTAAAAAGAGTAAAGCGATCTCTTTATTTTGAATTATATCTCACGAGTTCGTTCTCAATTACACATATATTTTTAATAATAATAAACTATAGTTTAATAAAACGTTTTCACAGTTACATTAAAAACAATCTTAATGCGATATTTAAAAAGTTTAATTTAATTGAACAAGGAAATAATTGTGCGGTTATTGAGCGAGAAATTCTTGGTTTTTTTATAAGAATGATTGATTATCGATGTAATATTTTAACACTTTTATTTTGAAGAGAACATTTATGACGTCAGAAGCGTTGAAAAATACGTCGATTGTATTTTCCAATTTAAGAAAATGATTTATGATGTTTTTTTTCACATTTGTGTTGTATACGTGATTCTTGGGTATCTTTAACTGCCGTTTAATAAAGTGATGGTATAGTGTTCACCTCATTATTTTTTTATTGGAAAATGGAGTATCTGAAATGGAAGTAACGCATTTTATAATTATTCATTATTTCGGGAATTGTAATTATTAACCGATTTTAAGTTACTTGTCTTAAAATTCAGCATTATTACTTAGTCTCTATGAAAAAGCGTAATGATATTTAAACTAGGTAGTACCTAGAAAAGTATTAAACCTGCCGGTAGTCCGGTGAAGCTGTAAAGACCTTGCCAGGTCAATAGCATAGTCAGTTCGAAAAAAAAACCTGCCACTCAACTTTCGTCAAAACAGTTCATCCATTTCGCAAATTAACTCAAATAGACATTAAAACACTCAATTTTATTCACATACTAGCTGTACCCGCGACTTCGTCCACCTGATGTACAAAACAATAACTGATAAAGTCATCGGAACGTATTTAGTCCATTCGCTTATCAACTTTTCTCTCATACTTAAGTCGCGGCGTCATTGAAATTACAATAACTTTTGATAGAGTGGACCGATTTTAATGAAACCAAGACTAAGTTACTCCCGAGGATATGCTTTATGATTTGATATGAGGTTTTATTGTGAACCCTACTTTAACAGACAGACAGACAGAGAGACAGATATTTCTAAAAATGATTGAAATAGCTTCTATTTCTTATTCCTAGACACCTGCAACCATTTTTGTCATGGATATACGCATTTTAACGGATATAAAGGAAAAATATTAACTTGAAAAAAATATAACGCTAAGTTTACGTACCTATAATATATTCCGAACGTATTTATTAATTTATTCGAATTTTTCACAAAATACTTTCAACGTGGCTTATGAAGTTTGACAGTCATATTTATAGTAATAACATACGGTCTCAAACGGTGGTCATCGTCAAGGGACTATCAAGGGACAGTCACAACAAATTAATATAAGGAGACCTGCTATCACACGTGAATCTTACCACGTGGAGTTTTAATACGATCCCGACTATTTTTTTATTCAGTTACGTTATAAATTAATTAAGCATGTATAATTGAGAATTATAGATGCGTCAGATTAATGTCCTCTACGTAGCGATCTTAACACTTGAATTGCGAGCTTAAGAGGTAACTAACTAACTTTTAAATGGAGTTGTCGAATCCTACAAGTGCTTGAATTTTGTAAGAAACTAGCTTTAGAAAGAGCCTCATCAATATAAGATATAAGATTCACACTTATGTCCATTGATAAAGTTTCCGGACACGTAATCACCGTATTATGGCATTAATAAATACAAAAATATCCGTTCGTTTAAAACAAAACCGAGTGCGAGTTCAGACGCGATATAAATGAAACTTAGTATTCCGATTTATTTTTTTACGTGAATGAGATCAATATACTAAAGATGTGTTAAACATTTGTGGCAATATTTTGAAATATTGTAATATATGTTTTTTTTTACTCGAACTGACTACGCTAGTGACCTAGCAAGGTATTAACAGCCTTACCGGACTACTAAGGCGAGCGCTTAAGGCACTCAGCCGATTTTTGTTTGGTAATATATGTTAATAATACACCATACAGAATATTTCTTAAAAGTGCGCGATGGGCATTATGATCCAACAGAAAATAATTTGCTATAGATTTTAACGTTTCTCTCTCGCTCTCTGCCCGTCTCTTTTAATATGTTTAGATAAATATGAACATACTATCTCATTCTCTCACAGCCTAAAACCTATATATATACATTTACAGCTATCTCTTTTTCGTAACATTTTCATTTTATAAAATCCAATCCACACTGTCCCAATACAAGTTTTACCTCGAAAGTGACCCAAAACGAAATTTTTGGGTGACTATCATATATTTTTACAATCGTTTGTCTCATCTTTTCACCTTTATGTTAGCACTGACGTGAGTACGAATATCTTCGGTGATTGTTCGCTCGAAACGACTCTACAATGGAGTATTATAAGAGACTATTAAACCAGACGGTCGCAAGCGAGACCGGTCCGAATCTATCCGTACCAATAGGTCAGAGCGCATCCGGAACAAACCCACCGGCTTTCCGTTACACAAATGCACTACATTCATGCCGTGCATACTGATCTAATGCAGTGATAAATGTTTTGAAAACTCCACGGCGTCTGTCTGTTGGTGCTTTGTTTCTTTTTGCATATGCGGTCTACTTTTCGCGGGCAGTCATTGCTCACATGTTATTTTTTTTATATTACATAGGTATATAATGTCTTTTCGGTATCATAACTCTACCTTCCCAATACATCTTCTATTAAAATAATAAGTATGTAAATCCAACGTTTCTATAATTTATAGATTCTTGTGAAATCAATTGTTGCAGGTCTCTTGGAACAAGGAATAAAATACATTTCAATAATTTCTAGAAATTTCTGTCTGTCTTTCTGTTTGTATGAACACGCGTCACTGCTAAAGTACTGCGTTCAATCATAAAGCATATCCTGGAGTACATTTAGTCTTGGTTTCATTAAAATTGGTTCACTCTATCAAGAGTTATTGTAGTTTTAATGTCGACGCGACTTAAGTACGAGAGATAAGTAAATGGACTTAATACATTCAGACGATTTTATTAGTCATTGTTTTTTTTACGCAGACGGAGTCGCTGGCGAAGCTAGTTCTTGATAATTTAGTGTATATTCGCTAAAACTTTAAAAAGCTGGATTTCGCAAAAGACCGGCCGATAATGTAAATACTAGGAACTGTGACAGACTACTCGTATTTTAGACTAGCTGTACCCGCAGCTCCGCACGCGTTTTTTAAAAATCGTATTAAAGAACTATAGAATTATGATACTATGTACAATTACAGAAACGATCTTTAAAGACAATCGTAAGTACGACGCGCACGCCATTAAAAGTAACATGTAACGTGTACAGTAGATATATAAATACAAAGAGCGTGCCAAATGAGGTTTGTCATCAGCAACACATTTGGAACCATAACCAAACATATAACTACCTCAGTGCTCACTTACACTGTATAAGGAACTATTGAAACAGTAACTTAAAATATTATTATAAAGATTTATATTTACATTACATTTAATATACATTGCCATTATTATAATTAAGATTTTGTGACTATACAAAAAATAAGCGCTTGTCTGTTCCGCATCAAATTGTATTATGGAATTCTTTACGTAATACGTTTATAATCTAAGATCTTATTAGCAAGACCTCTATATCATTAATGTTATTAATAATTTTAATGTCGAATTGTAAGCAATACACCGATAATTATTTCTCTTATTAAAAATAAAGAATGAGTTGAAATCTTACTAAATTTCATGCAGAAAAAGTCGCGGGTAACAGCTAGTCTAAAATAGAATAACCACAATTACTTTTTATTAGGTTCGCTATCTACCAGTGAAAGTCCCGTGAAAATCGATGTAACCGTTTTGGTGATAGCATTGTGGGCGAAACCACGGTTAACAGCTAGTATAAACTAAAATTGCTCGAATTACTTTTTATAAGATCAGCTATCTGCCAGTGAAAGTTACGTGAAGATCGATCGAATTGTTTTGAAGATAGCACTACGGGCGAAGCCACGGTTAACAGATAGTATAAACTAAAAATGCTTGAATTACTTTTTATAAGATCAGCTATCCGTCAGTGAAAGTAATATGAAGATCGATCGAACCGTTTCGTAGATAGCACTGCAGGCAAATCCATCTAATTTAAAGTAGCCTAAGTAACGCGCTGTAATGTTTTCTATCTGCCAGTGAAATTCTCGTCAAAATCCGTTCAGCCGTTTCGAAGATTACCCGGAACAAACAGACAGACAGACAGACCGACAAAAATTTTAAAAATTGCATTTTTGTTATCAGAAGCGTGTATACTTTCATACCCAATCAGTCAAAAACAATTATTTTGATATTACATACAGACACTTCGTTTTTATTATATGTATAGAAGATAATTAGATTTTACAACCGAATCCCAAAGATTTGTTGGACTGTAAGATTAACCGCCATGTCAAGCGGGTTTTGGTGTCAAAAGGATATTATAGAGTGGATGATCTGAATACGAATGTTAATGTCATTTCCCTCTACGCATGTAATAAAAATGATTATAACATGTAACGTATTTTAAACACATGTATAAAAAGATTAATCGAAACGAGTATCTTGTGCTTTGTTCTCGATGACTCGGTTATTTTCCGAATCAGTGACAGTTTTGGCGTTCATAAGCATCTTAGTACCTAAACGTAATAAAGTATTATTGACGAGTAGCTATCCAAGTGGATTTAGAAATAACCCTGCCATATCTTGCAATGGTTGCCTAGAAACCTCTGCGCATTAAAATATATACTCGACAAACTAAAAGAGAATAACTGTAACCAGGTCGCATCCTACAGCTTGTCCAAAATACTCTTGGAAACCTTGAGATAATATTCACAACTGATTCTAATAACATGGTATATCATTCTGATAGTATATATATCAACAATTTACGCGTAAGAAACGTCTCCAAAACCGCGGGCACAACTTGTTAAAATGGAATGCATTGTATTGTAACATAATAAATTGCATCTTAAATTGTAGTCCGGTGAAGCTGTTAAGGCCTTACTATTAATAGCGTAGTCAGTTAAAAAAAAGCATCTTAAATCAAATAAGATGTAACTCAAAAATTTGGTTTTGTAGGAAAACGCATTTAAAGTTTGACCATGTTTCACGTTCGACTTAAATTAGTCTTAGAAACAAATGAAGCGTTTAAAACTAACTCTTAAAGTAGGGATAAGTAGTGTAATTATATAGTTATTTGGTCGTTGTAGAAAATAACCAGAAAATTATCTACGAACTAAAGTATGTTATAAGATTTAATACAAATGAGTTTAGTCCGGTGAAGCTGTTAGACCTAGCTAGATCAAAAGCGTAGTTAGTTCGAAAAAAAAAAAACAAATGAAGTAACAGTATGCATTACGATAATTAGCATAAAACTCAATTAAGTCGTAATGATACCGGGAAATCTACGCACATTAAAAAAAATAACGTAATTACTTTGTATTAAAAAATCAAATTATTTAATTTATTTCACTTTATTAACTATATTCGGAGTTTTTTTCACACGTTAAAATCAAAAAGAGAACAACAGTTTGTTTACAGTTTTTGTAGTTTTGATCGTATTAAAGCGACTGTTGACTTGGACGTATTCTTCTGGCAACATTAATTTACTTTCGGTAAAAACTAGAAAAATGTAAATTTTGAGTTACATCCTTTTTTGATTAAGGGAGTGATTTATAATATTAGGCAGGACTAGTTAAAATATTGGCAGAAATGTCGAGTTATTTGGCATATAAGACTCTTGCCATCTCAAGTCTATCATCATCATCAGCCTGTAAGAGACCAACTGCAAGGTCACAAGCCTCTTCTCGAAATAAGGTATGGGCATAATCACCACACCAGCCCATGACGTATTGGTGATTTCATACCCCGCACACCAGATTAGGCCACCCTCGGCAGTGGCTCAAGCTTAGTTCCGTTCCCTCAGCGTGGAGCCCTTGAGTACGCTTCCCGCGCTATACAATGACAACATTACACATATCACCTCCAAACACGTGCACACACCCATGCTTACACATGAAAATAAAAGGGTTTTATTTTTCCCTTATCGAACTGAAATGGTTTAGAAACATTATCTGACATAAAATACATATAAGAGTTGTTGAGGTATGTATGCTTGGTACACATATATGTTTCAATAACTCATATAAGTATGTAGCTTAGCTTAGGTTAGCTCATATAAATCACGAATTGTATGTATCAGGCAACTACCAAAGCCGAGGTGTGCCGTGCACCTTTGAGCTAGTTGCCCAAATAAAATCAGCTGAGTGCCTTAAGCTCTCGCTTTATTAGTCCGGTGAAGCTGTTAAGACCTTGCTAGGTCAATAGCGTAGTCAGTTCGAAAACAAAAACAATAATAAAAGTTATTTCCAACTCTGAGAAACCCACAGTTCTGATTTCGCACATACAGTAGTACTACAAGAACATTTCTCAGGTTCAGGTTTCCTCACGATATTTTCCTTCACCATCAGCCGATAGTGTTACCAATTGAAATAAGTAAACGTTCACGAATTCCGAAAATGTGTTGGTACATGCCAGGGTTCTTACCTGCGGACATCGGAATGATATTCTACCAGACAAACCACTACAACACTATGACTACGACATGACTACTATCAGGCCTATATCGACTCGCAATGCGTAAATCTTTACATTTACCCGAAAATAATATCTAGACTCGTCATTCATAAAAATACAAAGGTAGACGAAGACACGGAAGACCACTAGTTAATTATATTTATGTTGGAGACTATTTAAATCAAATTCCAAAATAATTTATTCAGTTTAGGCCCTGAGAAGGCGCTTATGAACGTCAATTTCGTTCGGACAAACAACCCGGCCACAAACTCGATCTTTATCTTTTCATGATACATATTTTTACAAATATAAATAGTTACATTCGTTTTTGATAGATGCATAAGGAGAAACATCATTTCCAGACGTCACCATCGTACACGTATTGATCCACCGTATAATTTTTAGACGTTAAAACCTGCTTGACATGGTGCTTGAACTCATTACCTGGCAAATCGGTAGTGTTCTTTGGGACTTTGTTATAAAACCTAACACTATTACCTAAAAACCTTGATCTTAGTGAACCTGAAACATGTAATAACCAATTTCCTGTAGTGATTGATTTACCTTGCACTTTCATCTAAAATGGTCATAAAGACTTGATTATCAATTATATCCTTGTCAAAGATCACGATTAAATTTGTATAGACAGACGGAATCACGATTATCGCTAGTAGAGTTATAAATAAATCGAGTTTACTGCAACGCGGACATCCTTTGTTAAGTCCGGTCTAGCCGGATCTTAGTAAGTATGCGCGAACGAACGGTAGCAATGCGGCAAAAAACACTAAATTACGTGGGGGTCCGACCACGGATTTTACGCTACGTTGAAAGTTCAACGTACGTTATTTAATTATTGTAAACGAAATGGACACACGACTTATAAACTGACGTGTGCAGTCAGAGGACACTTGTCAGGAGTTTTTATTAATAACTTACTTTTGCGAGCGGCTTTGCTCACATTACTCTGCTGAATAACGAACGAGGCAATGGCGAAAGCGGGGTGGTAAGGTTTTACAGCCTGATTGGGTCGCAACCACCATGTATATGGCGAAAAAGCCCGTCATAGTGATTCTTCTGCGGGTCGCGTTTCGGGATCACCCTTTGCATATCCAGCTATTCGCAGGCCGGCATGACAGCGGCGACCGACGATGGATAGTGTGTCACTCGGCGGTCGCCGTTGTTTTTGGACTGTACTGTGCTTACCATCAGGCAAAGTGTAGTCACTTTGCAGTGCTACAATAAAAAAAAGGTTCCATTTTGAGAAAAGACGAACATGTGGATGCGATGATGACTTAGTTGGTAACGTGTTCGGACACCGCGTCGATGGACGTAGGTTCGAATACTTGCAACTAAGTTGGAGCTTCCGTTGAAGGAAAACTTCGTTATGAAGCCATGGTATGGTGGTAGCGCTTTTGCTAAGTTCGCCTGGCTAGCTACCATTCTCAAGTTGAACATCTATCACCAAGCACCTGTTGCTGTATTCCAACAGCTGTACTGGAGAGCCAGTGCCTCTACGTTTAACGTGTTTACGATCTTAGACACCATTGTTACTTAACATCAGATTAAATTCTGGTCAACCGCTAAAACCTGTAGGTAAAAGTAATTAAATAAATGTAACTGAACGCGTGGCATCGGACATACTGACATAGGCATTCACAGTTCGGCCCTTCTTAATAACGTTAGGCTCTCGTCGGGTAATCAACCCACCCTACACCGCCCGTCTCAACTGTTACTTGCATCCTTTCTGACCTTAATTTTGTATAATAATTACTCAGTCCCTAAGACTCGTATCGTGATGATTTTAATCGTATAAATTATCTCAATAAATTCACTATAAAACGCAAAAAGAGTTTTTGAAATACGACCGGTAATTTCAGAGATAAACGCATACAAATAAACAAAAAATAAACAATCTTTAAAGCTTCACAATACTATAGACATACTAGCGGGCCCGGCGGACGTTGTCCTTCCTTGATAATAAAAAAAACCTAAAAGTCAACCGCAAAGCCACCTACCGGGTCCTCTTCCGACTCTAAACCATTCTTGAATCCACCAGGACGCACACAAAAATTGTCATTAATATCTGTCCAGCCGCTTAGGAGTTCAGTCATATACACACGGTCAGAAGCACCTATACTAATAAAATTGAAGACTTTGTTTGCTTGAACGCGTTAATCTCAGGAACTACTGGTTCAATTTGAAAAAATCTTTCAGTGTTAGATGGATCATTTATCGAGGAAAGCTGTAGGCGATATATAATCACGATAAGATCAATAAGAGCGGAGCACCAATGAAGAATATTTCAAAATCGAGGTTAACGTACGTATTATTTAAAAATAATTTCACCTTCCACGTGAACGAAGTCGCGGGCAGAAGCTAATGATTGTCAATATTAAATCCTTTCATTACCTTAAAACGTGGAAAGTCCGCTGCGGTTTTTTGTTCAGTCAATTCAAGTGCAAGCTCTAGAGCATGCGGTTATCACACTGTGAACATATTTCCTGGGTTTTTTTTTCGTTCTGTCTGTTACAACTCAATTTGTGTGCTTGAATCGACAGGTAAGTACGTCTGTTAAAATGGCACGTGTAATTATTATAATATTATCATACTCGTTACCAATTTAGCCAGTTCGTGGCTAGATCTAGTAACATTTTGAAGCCTGTCTATCATCTACGAACATTTTAATCGGTCGCTAAATCTAGACTACAGTTATTAGCTAAAGTTTCGAGTCCGTAAATATGTCACTTGTATAAAAGCTACATTTTAGGTTGACGGTTATGTTTTATAATTGTAAAAGATTGTTATTTATTCTCAGCGCTAAATATGTATTTATATTTTATTTTTTTCTCATGATTTCGTATTATTTATAATTGATATCGGTTCTTCAGTAATGGTAGTTTGATGATAATTCTTTATTTTCGCAGTGCAAACATGTTTAGCCGTGTCGAGCGGTATTATTTGGGATAAACTTATAATTTCGCGAGTTTTATTTTAAATTAATTTTAAAATCCAAAATAAAACACAGTTCTTCCATCGTTTTAAGTTTTCACTTCTGTTGGGATAATAATAAAAAGGATAAGACTGCCTCAATTTTTTTTAGGTAGCTGTGTAAGAAAATAGTGTACATTTACTGTAGATTAGTAAAGGTCAGTAAGACCATGAAATATGAGGCATAAGAACGTATAAACAATGGCTTCGACCCGTAGATGAGTCTCGTCCTCGATCGCACCCCTCAGGGGAAAGCGATTTTTAATCTTACATCCCTTTGCGGCCTCTCCGGCGTCATAGTCGAGCCGCCGCGCAAAACGTCTGTGCCCTCGCAGTGTCACAACTGCCAGGTGTACGGACACTCCGCACGAAACTGTCGCCTGAAACCCAGGTGCGTTAAGTGCCTCGGCGACCACTCCACTAGGGAGTGTTCTCGCATGAAAGACGCCTCCGACCCTCCGAGCTGTGTTCTGTGCCGCGGCGTGGGCCATACCACGAATTATCGCGGATGTCCCCGCGCCCCGCGCACAAAGCGCCCTCGATACCCCAGGCAGGCGTCGCCGTCTAAGACGGCCGCTGCCCCCGCCCGTCCTCGACCTCCGCCTCTCATGTCTCGAGAGGCCTTCCCGAAACTGCCGGGCACGTCTCGTGCATCGGCAGCGTCCGTACCCGCGACTAGTGCGCCCCCCGCCCCCTACCGGGCCCCTCAGGCCCCGTGGGCTCCTAAACCCGCGTCCCAGCACACTCCCAAACCTCCGGCGGCTAATCCTTCACAGGATGACCCCGCATACTCCTTTTCCCTATCGAGTATTGACTACGCAGGTCAACTACTCATTTTCCACGAGATCTCGGAGATCTCGGCGTACGAAGAGTGCTCTCGTAATCCGCTACTAGGTGCCGTCACGGCAATCCATAGATTTCCAGCCATCGCGGCTACACTACAACGGCTCGCGCGCGCAGCTGTTAAAAAATAAATAACTCAAATAAGATAGAGTAAATCGCGTATTTACGTCTATCTCCCCCTAAAAATAACCGTCAAACAATAATAATAATTTTTGTTATGTCTATTCTTAGACTTCGGTGCCGTCACCGTTAGTAAATTTAAATTCAATCTTATAAAATGCGTGTTGCGCCCACGCTTTTGTAATCGATCCCTATTAGCTCCCGCACACTTCGCGGTTCTCAATAATATCTCGAGCCTAGATCGTCCCCGCGCGGAGCCCTCTTGATATTATTTTCGCGATACAGTGACTCACCTACATCACTTGAACAGACATATGAGATCATCTCTCTCACACACGTGCACATATATACACATGGTGGGAGGGTTTTGTTTTTTTTTTCCCTCATCGAACTGAATCGAATAGTTTAAGTTCGTTTCAATCCGATATACACGTATTCATTTGTGAATCATGCAATTTCGATTGTATGGTTCACAAATGTATATATGTATGAATAGCTTAGAGTAGTTAGCTAGGACAGACGTGTCTTCTTCCAGGAAACAGCCCAAGCCGAGGTGTGCGTGCACCCTTGTGTATGTTACCCAAAACCAAAATCGGCTGAGTGCCCTAAGCGCTCGGCCTTAGTAGTCCGGTGAAGCTGTAAAGACCTTGCCAGGTCAATAGCATAGTCAGTTCGAAAAAAAAAAACCCGTAGATGAGTAAAAAAAATCGTTTGGAAAATAGAGGAGAAAAAGATAACTGTTTGTCTTCGTTCATTCACATATAGATTGTGATGTTACAACTTAACAACTTTTTTAATTGATATTTATTTTGAAACGTCATAAGAAATTGTAGCCGATGAATTTTTAGCTTGAAACGGAAATTGGGGAGAACCGATGAAATTAGTTGATAAATAGGTTATTTTGAAATATTACTTAATTATTATACTATTACGAGATTATTATATATTAGGTATTCAAACTTTTATTAGTAGTATTTTTTTTTAAGTTATCTATACTAATGTTATAAAGAGGTAAAGTTGTGAATTTGTGAGTTTGTAATCTCTAATGTGTAATCCCAGGAACTACTGGTCCGATTTGAAAAATTCTTTCAGTGTTATATAGCTTATTTATCGGGGAAGGTTGTAAGCTATATATCATCACGCGAAAACCTATAGGAGCGAAGCACCAATGAAGAACGTTTCAAAATCGGAGTATTTTTTCCTCTTGAGAGCTTCCGCTGCGTGTTAGCGTTTACCCAAAGTAACTATTCCACGCGAACGAATTCGCGGTCAGAGGCTAGTATAAAATATTATTATTGACAAGTCTTCGAGTTTAGACTTCGCTCATGTTAATATAATTTTGAGTTATTAAAATCAATAATACTTTAATCGATTCAGGCTTTAAGAACGCACTTATGATCATCGAGAAGGACTGACAAGAAACTCGATCAGGTTTTTTTTTTTAACATACATATGTTTAAAACACGTTACGATAGAAGCATGTCAGGTATTGCTTTATGACGCGGTGAGACGCTGTCAATCCTTAGCGTTGCCTGCTATTGACTTTGCTGAAAGACTTGTAGTGATACCATTTTAGAGTGTATAGACGAGTCATGCAACGTACGTACTGATTTCGAATAACATCCATGACATTACTGTTATATCTCTGAAGGGGGGCACGGCGGACGTTGTCCTGCCCTGATAATTAAAAAAATATATGCAAACTATATACATAAACCTTCCTCGTAAATCACTCTGGCTACTGTTGAAAATGCATGAACATCCGTTCAGTGGTTTTTGAGTAGCTTTAATGCAGTAACAATTTAAATACCTCTACAAATGAAGCCATAGACTATCAGATGAGAATCATTCAAAAGCAACGAGAAAATTTTCCTTTCATTTCTCATACATTTTCATATCATCAGATACGCATACATTAATGTTATCAAAAATATGGAACATACAATGTCGTTTCGATTATCACGAGTCAAATTAAATGACGCCTTGTATAATTATTCAAAACGGCATCCCCCTATATCGGTATAACGTTGTATGAAATGAAAAAATGGGTAATCCATTTTGTCGAAAAAAAGCGATAAAAAAACTTTCTGAGACAACAGTCCTATTGCAATTTACGAGATGTAGCGATTTTAATTTTCGAGAAGACAAAACATTATTTTAATTGTATAGTTCTTTCTATAGTTCGCTCAGAGATCAATTGGAATTGCTAATATAAAGGGAGAGAGGGGTGATCGCAATTTGATACGATTAACTACTCACTGCCTTGACTTGTTGTATGAGTCTAATATAAAAGTTCTCATATAGTTCTCATTAGAGATTTTTATGTTTAGAGTTACGTTGCATATTTACAAAGTTAAAAGGTATATATGCGTCGTTACATTTGCAAGTGAGCTAAATCCAATTATAACCAATCATATAGTATGTTTAATTTTACATTAAATTGAAATATAACTGTATCTGTCTTGTTACTTCCTTTTACAATTATTTATTTTCGTGCTATAACTCGACAAATCGACGAGAGATCTATAATTAATTTTCAGTCGCTGCTATCATACCGGCCTGCAAAATCAGGCTAGTCCCAAAACGTCATAAAATAAAATGCACTGTAACAAGGTTTTCGCCATAGGCATGGTATAGATCCCTACCTAATAATAGTAATTGATAAATTATAAAAAAAAAACATTTGCAAAGTTTAACCGCTGTAGAATAAAACCTTCGATTTTTTTTTAAATGTTCATAAAAACGATATATGTTAGCAATATACCACGTTGTTTATGACTCCTTTTCCCAAGGTTTCTTATTACGCGAGTGCACACACACACACGTAAATGCACACATGCATTTGCGACACACATAGACTAAATTGTCAACTTGTATTTCTATCCTTCATTGTTTTACGTATGTTTTTAATTTGTACGTGTTTAATATTTATGTGTGTGCAAATAAATGTCTTTTCTTTCTTATTTCTTTCTTACATAAAAAGCTCGAAACAAAGCAAGTATTAGGTAGTACAAAATACAACAAAGAGATGACGAATATAAGAAACACTGTACAATGTATCCTGTCTCTTTCTCTCTCATGTCAACCCCTATATGTTTGTCTCATTTTTAATGCGCTTTTACATTTCATCAAGTCTCAAATAACAACGAGGATAACGAAGTTTTCACGTTAAAGATCGCTGTTAACATAACAGCTTCGTTTATAGTAGTCCGGTGAAGTTGTTAAGACCTTGCTAGGTCAATAGCGTAGTCAGGTCGATAAAAAAGAAAAAAAAGCTTCGCTTATGACTCGGACCGTACCTTTAATTGTCCGTCTTGTGTTACAATTTTACTGTTACTAACTGTATCTCTGCTACAGTTTCGGACTGGCCGTGTTTTTTTTTATTTTATTTTAATTACCGAACCCGTCTACTCCACAAAGGCTGGCAACACGCTATATCTTGGCACATATTCGTCGTATGAACATAAAATGCTTTATACTTTTTTAAACTCGTTTCACAACTTGTTTCTTGTTTTACAATGTTCCAACAATAATTAGGTTAGGTTAGGCTGTGATTGGTGACTTTATTTTCTTTATATTTCGTTGTTTTTTTGTAATATATATATATAAGTAAGGTAAGTAAAGAAAATAAAGTCTCCAATCACAACCTAACCTAAAATATTTCAGGTAAAATACTTAACACCCATGAAGCAGCAAAACGATTGATACTAGAACAAATTTGCGGCCCCCCGTTATTTGGTTAAATTAGGTTTCCGTCATATTAAACTCAATTAAGACATTTTCTTATTTGTCGAATGTCTATTGTCCTATATTAGACGACACGTTTTGTCGCGTACTTAATGATATAAAATAAATTGTTTATTATTTGAAGCCACATCTAGTAACTTTCTATATAGATATTAGCTAATAATCATTTGGAAAATATTACCGTTGTAGTCCGTGGGCTACAAAACGTGATGCAAAAGACAAAGACTATACCGTCTCTAGTACAGATTATATACTATCTCAACGTACCTATCTAGGTATTTAAAATCAAAAGTGACTTGATTACCTTCGATGTGTAGATTTAGTCATATAGTTTATATCCTTGTCCTTTTCCAGCGACTTCAGCGTGAGCTTTACATGTACAGAATATAATACTATTTCCCTTTCATGTATATAACATTTGCTCGCGTCTTCTCGTGCTTTTGTCATTCTTTATTGTACTGTCAGTGCTCAAAGATATATATATGCCTGTCCACTTTCATAAGTTTAAGCGCCAAGTCAAGCGGGTTTTGATGTCAAAAAACTATTATAGAGTGAATCAATATGTGAATGATGGTGATGCCTGGAGTTGACTCCTTTCTGTGCATCCATTAAAAATGATTGTAACTTATAATGCATATATATATATATATATATATATATACCCGATCGAGTTTCTTGCCGGTTCTTCTCGATGACTGGATTATTTTCCGACTGGATGGTAATTCAGACATTCATAAGCGCTTTTAGGGCCTAAAGTGAATAAAGTATTTTTGATCTTTATTTTGCAAACTTAAGAAATGGATATTACATCTACCATTGTGCCCTATTTTATCAGGTTTTGTTTCATTAAATACTTCAAGTCACTGTAAGAGTATAAACATGTTGAGATTGATCTGTCATTGGTAAGACATCACCGTCGTTCAGATATTGTCCCACCCTATAATAGCCTTTTGACTACAAAACCCGCTTAACATGGCGCTTAAACTTATAGTCCGGTAAATCGACAATATGCTTTGAGACTTTGAAAATCATAAGCCTTGATTGATGTTCTTGTAAATAGAGACGTTAATAAAAACATTGCAAAATCTACAAAGAGCTTGCAATAATTAAATTTTTATCTAAAGAAAGAGAAAATTATCATCCATCGTGAACCTATACACCGTTATTCGTCCAGTAACAATTTCTTCAAATTCCACGGCATCTCATACTTGGATTATCTACTCGCCGCAATCGGGCGGAAGATATAAACGCGCCGCGCCGAAAGATGCAAAATGGAATACTGCAATCATTTTCTTTTATACTTTATAGCTTTTATCTAACCTATTGTTTAATTTACATAGTATACAATGTACTATATACATATCTATACTAATAAACCTGAAGGGTTTGGTTGTTTGTTTGGTTTAACGCGCTAATCTCAGGAACTACAGGTTCGATTTGAAAAATTCTTTGAGTGTTAGATAGCTCATTTATAGAGGAAGGCCATATATCATCACTAAGACCAATAGGAGCGGAGCATCAATGAAGGACGTTTCAAAATTGGGTGTTTTTTTTCTTTTGAGAGCTTCCGCTACGTGTAGTATATATATATGTATCGGTTATTTACCTAAAGTGTTTAAGAGATATTAAATTGCTAAGTTATTGGAAAAAGCAATAAAATTCGAGTACTTATTATTTAACAGTAATACAAAATATTCGTTAAATATTTCTCATTCAATTAAGACAAGATATATAATATCCATCGTTTATAAATAGAAATCTAGTTATTAAAATAAAATAAAAATTTAAAAGATATTCAAATTAAACTCTAATTAGAGGGTCATAATTCGAAAACAGAAATCAAATTACTTTATGCGACGTCAATCAAAACTGAATTTACATGCATTTTATTCAAATTAGTCTCTAATGAAGTCTCGTAGAGGTAACATTTGATCGTCATATTCAAACACTAGCTTCTGCCCGCGACTTCGTCTGCGTGGAATAGTTACTTTGGGCTAACGCTGACTATAGCTCGCGACTTCGTTTACGTAGAAGATGAAAATATTGTTGTAGATGGTAGAGCCACGCTGAAGCTATTACTGGTTTCAGCATGAACGGGTCAGCTCGTCCGGGGTAGTACCACCCTCTCACAGAAACACCGACGTGAAGTAACAGTGCTCGCATTGTTGCGTTTCGTTCGGTCAGTGAGAGCGCCGGAAGCCCACCTCCCCACCCCTCTTCCTCCAAACACAAGCTGGCAATGCACTTGCGACTCAACTGGTGTTGCAAGTGTCTATGGATGGTGGTGATCACTTAACATCAGGTGACTCACCTGTTCGTTTGCCTCCGATGACATAAAAAAATAATTAAACAATACGTACATAATTTCCGATTTTGAAACATTCTTCGTAGGTGTTCCGCTGTTTAAGTAAAACCGGTAATAGTTTTTGGGAAATAGTGTTAGATTTTACAACAAAGTACCAAGGGATATTACCGATTTGCCGGATTGCGAATGTAAGCGCCATGTCAAGCGGGTTTTAGTGTCAAAAGGCTATTATAGAGTGGTTCAATATGTGAACGATGGTGATGTCTGGAATTGACTCATGTCTGTGCATCCATTAAAAACGTTTGTGACATTTACTATTATATAGAATATATTATTATTCTAAATATTATATATATTTGTTGAAAAGATAAACCAGATCGAGTTTCTTGCCGGTTCTTCTCGATGACTGGGTTGTTTTCCGAACCGGTGGTAGTTTTGACGTTCATGAGTGCCTTCTTAGGGCCTAAATTGAAGAAAGTGATTTTGATTTAAGCCTGAAAGAATTTTTAAAATCGGACCAGTATTTCCTGAGATTAGCGTGTTCAAACAAAAAAAAACTTTAGATACTACCTACTACTACTCTACCCTACTCTAAACTAATATTACTATAGCGACAATAAATAGTACCTAAGAAAAAGAAACTGCCAAACCAGTTACCTACTGCCCGTTGGAGGAAAATGTAGTAAAGAATACGGAAATATGCTGTTTTGAAAACATGGTTTTTTCATCTGATACAATAAAAGGTATCTCACAACCTATATACCTGTCGAACAAAACTGATACTGCACAGTGCTTGAAACATTTTTATTTAATTATTGTTTTGAGTGCAAGTTCCTAGGCGTGAAATTTATTTAGGGCTAGTTGCCCGACCCAGCTTTGCAAGAGTGAATTGATAATGAAAATGAGATCAAATTTTCCATTTAATTGTACGACCATATAGTCTGTCTCGCTCATTTACATATTTTTTTTTGAGATGTTTTTTCAATTTTTAATTTTTCATACGATTATTTCAATATATTTAATAAATCCCTTAAGTTGAAGTCTTATTACATTATTATTATATTCCAATTGTTTGCTAAAAAATTGTGATAATATATTGTATTACTTTATAATCGAAAAAAAATATATAATTACTGTACGTTACTGTATCATTTAATATTATAAACTAATAATTTCAGGCATAAAAAATGTCTCAAAACTGCAAGTCCACGTACTCGACTGCGACCACGAGAGATGCGAACAACAACACGCTGTATAACGGGAGTTCGGCTCCAGGTTACGGCGGTAGGGGGTACGCGCCCCCCAGTGTCGCCAGTAACGGAAATTATAAGGTAAATATAATAACTTATCATATACTAATTAAGATGATTGCTTACAGAGTAAAAATAATCGGATATTGCCATATCTTTATTTTTTAATATATGAAGGTATATAATGAAACTAGAGCACAGGTTGTAGGACATCTTTAACACCCCGTGGCTAAGAAGTTGAAAAGTTGAAAATCTTCATGCATTTGAGAGGCAGGCTCTTTATGGTGGAGTTCTTAATGTTGCTTAGTTTTGACCACAATGTCAAAAGTACCAAGTTAGATTGTGGTCATATGCAAAATCTATCCTCACGTATTAACAAAAATCCTTCTTATATATGTAACCCTCGTTCTATGTATTTGTACATTTATGTGCTTATATAACACTAGCTACCCCGCGCAACTTCGTCTGCGTAAAATCAATTACTACCGGTTTCTATTGTATTCCCTATCTCAAAAAATTTTAAAAACCTAGAATACGACTGCAGCGACACCAACCGTTTTAAATTGTGTAACCAAACAGTTCAGCAACCCACTCAAACATATAATGTCTTTCCTCTCTTCCTCTGGATAGCTTCTGTGCCACTCACGACCGTGCCCCACTTACTTTTCTCATAGGTCCAGTGGCAGTGACAACGCAATAATTTTACCAACTTCTTCTGACCAACTTTATCAATTAACATGCCGAACAAAATAAATTTGATCTCCATTAAATCCCCTTTTTATTTAGCTATTTGTTTTTGTAAGTGGACTTTTTTGTAAAGCTAAAGGTAATGAATATTTTTCCTACAAATTTTATTCCTTTGTTTCAAACCATTTAAGTGCCGCACGTCATATTGCATTGTTCCCAATTTTAATTAAATTTATTGTGATTAATATACCTATTTGTCAAAATAATAAGTTAGCACTGAGAGATAATACCTACACCTTTCTACTTTTATCTACTTCTATATTTCAAACATAATTATCAAAATCAGATCAGTAGGACCAAGGATTATTACCCCGAACATCCAAACTTTACCTCTCTTTACAATATTAGTATAGATATGTATTGAATGGCAACTGCAAACGCCTAAACTAATTATTCTAATCGTAAATTAACATTCCAATACTCATCAGTATTTGGACAACAAATTTTATCAAATATCGAAACAACACATGTCCTGTCAAAACTCTATTAGATACTTTTGAGACTTATTTATATAGCAAAATAATATTGTGTAGGTTTATGTTTTCTAAGAAAAATTTCTGAACTTGATTCTGGAATCACTCATTGTTTAGCAACGCCGTAATAGGTAATTTTTTGAAAACAAACATAAGTTGACTTAATTTTTGTCATTGTGCTCCATATTTTGTTACTACTGGGTGTTAGATTAGACGCCGGCAATATTTTTACAGGACAGTCATTAGTCATTTTTGATTTTAACTCAATAAAAAAATAGATGCATAATATTTGACCTAATTATCTCGAGAAAAGCATAATTGATTTTCACTCAACATCAGTTGATTTACACAAAAAGCGTGATGAATCGTCGTTTTCAATGTGCGCTGCCGCGAAGTCCGGCCCGCGTTCTACACCTCGACCCGCGCTCCGCTTCCCATTGTTCGACCGTGCGGCATTCCAGCGATAATGCGTAATGATTAACCTTGAAAAGATCCCATTTAATTCTGTTCATTGATCCTAGGTGTGATTTTTTTACGTTTAATGTATCGTTCCCATACTATTAAAAACATATTTTATCTAAGGTTCTCTTGGTTGTGTATTAGTATTAGTTTTAATATTATTACTTTATATGTTCAATTTGACCATTAACTACGCCAATATTGAAGCCAATATTGAAAATTTAACCTTTCAACAGTCACGTGGCATATGTCAGAAATATGAATATGAAAAGTTGTATGTCAAAATTGTGCATTAGCTTGCATTTTTGGCTAATATGTCTGCAATAACACAACGAAAATGTCATTAAAATCCATCAAAAATTTCATATACCACAAATTTTTGACTTTTGTCATCTACACTGAATTACCCCTTGCGTTTATCGGACAAAATTACTCTATATGTTGTTACTTTATAATATTAGTGATCGGTGTGTAATGTTTCGTCAAAATTGTTTCAGTGCTTTTAAAGTGATATCCGGACATATAAGATATTTTTGGCTCCTATATCGATAACTGTACATTAAATATTTTTATGAAAATTATAATCGGGATGCACTTTGTTATCGATATAGGAGCCAAAAATATCTTATATGTCCGGATATCACTTTAAAAGCACTGAAACAATTTTGACGAAAAATTACACACCGATCACTAATATTATAAAGTAACAACATATAGAGTAATTTTGTCCGATAAACGCAAGGGGTAATTCAGTGTAGATGACAAAAGTCAAAAATTTGTGGTATATGAAATTTTTGATGGATTTTAATGACATTTTCGTTGTGTTATTGCAGACATATTAGCCAAAAATGCAAGCTAATGCACAATTTTGACATACAACTTTTCATATTCATATTTCTGACATATGCCACGTGACTGTTGAAAGGTTAAATTTTCAATATTGGCTTCAATATTGGCGTAGTTAATGGTCAAATTGAACATATAAAGTAATAATATTAAAACTAATACTAATACACAACCAAGAGAACCTTAGATAAAATATGTTTTTAATAGTATGGGAACGATACATTAAACGTAAAAAAATCACACCTAGGATCAATGAACAGAATTAAATGGGATCTTTTCAAGGTTAATCATTACGCATTATCGCTGGAATGCCGCACGGTCGAACAATGGGAAGCGGAGCGCGGGTCGAGGTGTAGAACGCGGGCCGGACTTCGCGGCAGCGCACATTGAAAACGACGATTCATCACGCTTTTTGTGTAAATCAACTGATGTTGAGTGAAAATCAATTATGCTTTTCTCGAGATAATTAGGTCAAATATTATGCATCTATTTTTTTATTGAGTTAAAATCAAAAATGACTAATGACTGTCCTGTAAAAATATTGCCGGCGTCTAAAACACTACACATGTCACCTCCACACACGTGTACGCTCACACGCTTACACATAAAAAGTGGATGGCTTTTTTCTTTTTTTACCTATATCGAACTGAAATAGTTCAGAAAATTTTCCGAGACAAAATGCATATAAGAGTTATTGAGACACGCATGCCTGGTACACATGTATGTTTCAATAACTCATATCTGTATGAATAGTTAGCTTAACTTAGGTTAGCTAAGATAGATCGCGAATTGCATGTAACAGGCAACAGCCAAGCCGAGGTGTGCCTTTTCCGACATGTCCAACAATTATCGTTATATTTAAACCCACCCCAATACGTCTAAATAGTTTTAAAATTGTAATGTCACTTTTTTTTAGAACATATAATGAGTATAGTCGGCTATCCGTAAAAGATATATATATGAAACTTTTTCACAGACATTTTTTGTAGATCTATATTGTCTCTGTTATTTCATTATTTACACCTGGCTAAAAAGAAAAAGAAAAATGTATCATGTCATTGTCATTATAATATTAAGTCGTCAATACATTTTTCAATGCACGTCATTTTCTTTTATTTTAACCTATACAGACAAAAGTAAACCTTATTACATTTACCCAACATACATTGTTATATCTCAAAAGGATTAGGTAGCGTTTTCGATGAAATCTCACAGGCCGATTGAATTTTTCCGACTTGTCCAACAATTATCGTTATATTTCAATCAATCTACACAAAACCTTGACAAACTTATATACTAAAACGTTCCCCATGAATAACTTTATCCACTGGTGAAAACCGTTTGAAGATCCGTTCCGTAGTTTTTGAGTTTATCGCGAACAGACAGACAGACAGACGCAGCAGGGGACTTTGTTTTATACTATGTAATGTAATGATGATGAAAACTACTAGACCGATTTACATAATTATTCTTATATTATACGTGTATCCTGACAACTAGCGCATCTACCGGAAGCCGTAGGAACTAAAATAAATAGTACATTTATAGAAGGCAGAGGTAAAGAAAACTATCTCATATGAGGGACATTTTGAAAAAGTGTCCAGTTTTAAGCACAGAATAATAGTTCCAAGACCCTCCAAAAGGGCGCTAGCATAGGCAAATGTTATAGCCAGTCTGAAATAATCTTGTAAATATAACATAAAATGACTGCTATAAGAAAACGTGGTGTGATAGAATTTTTGTGAACTTTAAATAATACGTTTAGTGATTTTTGAGTGTATACTTTTATAAAACTTGTTGAAATTACTGAACGATAGTGAACCCTGTTGCTACTGTAGCGCCACCTTAATTTAATGCAATTTGACGAACATTTTTTATACACAGATAATTCTCCGTACCTCTACACTGCATAAGTATATCAAACGATATACGCCAAGAGAAAAGATGTCTTAAAATAGTAACACAAATGCGTCTGAACCACACAAATACCTCTCTGTCGTCTCTTCAACTTGTGAATGATTGCTAACCGCTGACATACGAAAACGCAATACAATAATAATATGTTTCCTTGAGATATTATCTTTAATTAGTTCGCATCAAAAACGTGAAATAAATTATGACATTCGTCCATTGAAGCGTACATCCGAGTCGGCGTTGTTGCAAGTTTCCTTGTGAAGCTGTTTTGACATAGTCGAGTATTGTAACGATGGGTCAATTCTAATAACATTCCGCAACGTACTTTGTCAGCTGATCTATGACCAAATCTATATTTACAGAATTTTTCTCGGAACATTTTCATTTATGAAATATTAGTATTGCAAACTGTGAAATAGTTTTACATTACCTTTTTATTTGCTTTATAGCTATAGAGATTTATATTTGAATTGGAAAGAAAAAATATAATATAATATCAACAACACCATCTAAGACTCCATAAATACGACGATAATCATCAAAAAAAAAAAACTAGCAATACAGATATACTCAGTTAACAACAATTTATAAAATCATAAAATTATGTTGAAGAGATGTAATTTTCCTTGTGAGTACAATTGTTGAACTCATAACAAGCTTACCGACGACGCTGGAATTACAAAAGTTAGGAAATTAATTGAATTGTATTTGTTTTATGCTGGTGTTGCTTGCGAAAATACGTCGTAACTAGTTTATTTCTCAATTCTTTGATACTTTCGATTGAGATATTATTGATCCCTAGTACCTGTTTTTGCAAGAAACAATAGAAATTTTAAACCAGCAATGTAATTGACAGACAGACAGACCTTTAATAATATTAGGGGATATTTTAATGTTGATTATAGATATTTCATTTCATCATTTCATGCGCATACAATTACCTTTTCATTAAATTTACCGTATGATTTAAGCGATTTCCTCGCATATGTGGCTTCAAATTCCACCAAGAAAAAATATTTGTGTAACCTACAAATGCTTCTTCTAAGTGTGGGTGTAATTTTTACACTAATCATATGTTTGTAAAATCTTCCAGGGCTTGAGCACGTGACCTTTCTTTTCAGATAAAAACCGACTCCTAAAATCTAATAATATACGTAACTGATATTATAAATACTATGGATTTATTTGTGGTTGGTTATATTATAATTTCCAGTAACCATTTAATATCTAGAATAAGACGCGATGATGAATCAGTTATTAGCGTTTTCAGTTACCTCGATAATCGACCTAGGTTCGAATTTTTACACGACCCTTATCATTCGGTGAAGGAAAACATCGTGAAAAAAACCATAGCATGGTGGTTTTTTCTAACTTCGCTTGGCTAGCTCCACCACCACTGCCACCAGTACCGACAAGCTCGTATGGGGGTATTCCGGCAGTTGTACTTTAGTGCCAATTCCTCTGTTTAGCGTGTTTATCATTTTGGGCCACGTCGTTATTTAAGATCAGATGAGAACGTTGCCAAACGCAAAAACTTATGTTTTACAAGGAAACCCGTCATGTTCCCGTTTTAAATGTAACGTGTCTGTACTTTAAAATTTTTATGAAAAAAAATGTTGCCGGTATCTTGGAATAAGTACTAAAACACACTTAAATGATCTTTAGAAAAGTCTGTTTGTCTGTATGAACACGCATCACTACTAAAGTACTGCGTTCACAACAAACCCCTCATCACCAATCATAAAGCATATCCTCGTATAACATTTAGTCTTTGTTTCATTAAAATCAGTTCACTCTATCAAAATTTAGTGCGATTTTAATGCCGACGCAACTTAAGTACGAGAGAAAAGTATATAAGTAAATGGATTTAGTACATTCAGATGATTTTATTAGTAACTGTTTTTGATATTAGGTTCCATGCGGATGGAAACGCGGGCATAGATAATATAAAAAGGTGTAAGAGGTCTACGGATCTCCAGTCAGAACGAAGTTTATTTCGCTTTTTGTTACACATTTGCTATACAGTAATCATAATTTACATTATAAAATATCAAATTGATAGAGTTCAATTGAAAAGTTTACGTTAAAATACATGTATTATGTATAAAATAAATATTGATAGATTAATAACTGAATAATCTGATATAATTAAGTTAATTTTGATATACTAAAAAATAAAAATAAATAAATAAAAATAAATTTTGATAATACTATAAAAATATAAATAAAAGTTAACAGATTTCAGCGCTCGAGAGAACTATATGTGGCGATGTATACACGGCTGTAACTATAGCAACATGTGTCGGAAAAGTGCCTTATTACACTTTTATTGGTATTCTCTGTAACACGTGATAAGGAACTTCATTCCAAAAATATGTACACAGACAAATAAAAAACAGTCGACCTACTGTGAATGCATTACACTAGGCAAACTAACTTCCTTGTACAAGTGTATTATTATGCATAATACATTAGATATGCGGTCGCTATATAGTGATGGTTGTAGCGGAAATCTAGACTCGAAACAAGATAAGATTGAAATGACCAAGGACGTTTTTAATTATTAGGCTAGACGTTTTTTTAATTTACAATTCTTTTCACGCGTTAGAGGAAATCGTTGCGAGTGAATTTTTAGCTTGAAACAGTAGTTACGTGGGCCGATATAACACACTATATGGTGTTAGTTTTTATGAAATACTAGCTGTTACCGCGACTTTGTTCGCGTGGAATAGTTATTTTGGGCCAACGCTAACACGTAGAGAAAACTCTGAATAGGAAAAAAAAACGATTTTGAAACATTTTTCATTGGTGCTCCGCTCCTATTGTGATATACAGCCTTCCTAAAATGAGCTATCTAACACTAAAAATTTTTCATATCGGACCAGTAGTTCCTGAGATAAGCGCGTTAAACCAAACAAACAAACTTTATAATAAAAGCTTTATAATATTATTATATATATAAAAAAAATTTTTAATTATAAGTATGACGCTTGCTAATATTGTAATGAACGCGAATGTGAGTTTGTTTGTTTGTTACGCTTTCACGTCTTATTTACTGAATCGAAATTTTGAATAGACATTTTCAGTCTATATGGTAGTTAGTAGCTGTGCTCGCGACTTCGTCCTCGTGGAACGTAATGTAAAAAAAAGTAACTAATAAAATCATCTAAATGTATTAAGTCCATTTAATTATCTAATTTTCTGTCGTACAAAGTCGCGTCGTCATTAAAATTACAATAACTTTTGATTTTTTATTATGAACGCAGTACTTTAGCAGTGATGCGTGTTCAAGCAAGAGAATTGCATGAGTCAGGCGACAGCCCAAGCCGAGGTGTGCCGTGCACCCTTGAACTAGTTGTCAAATAAAATCGGCTGAGTGCCTTAAACGCTCGCCTTAGTAGTCCAGTGAAGCTGTTAAGACCTTGCTAGGTCAATAGCGTAAAATTAGAGAAAAAAAAAAGTGTTCAAACAAAGAGACAGACAGACAGACATTTCCAAAAATGATTGTAATGAATTTTATGACGTATTCCTAGATATGGATTTTATGACGTATTCCTAGATACCAACTTTTTTTTTTTACAAAAAACAGAAATTTCAAACACGATAGATTATTTACATTCTTATTATATGTATAGATAAGTCGTGGTAAACGTAGAGTTGTTTGAAAAAAAGTTCATCATCATCAACAGTCTATAATAGACCCACTGTAGGCCACAGGCCTCTTCCCGAAGGAAGGTATGGGCGTAATCACCACACCAGTCCTCGACTATTTGCGATTTCAAACTCTGAGAAATCCACAGTGCTATGTTTCCCCACATACAGTATTACTACAAGAACATTTCTCAGGTTCAGGTTTCCTCACGATGTTTTCCTTCACCGTCAGCCGATAATGTTACCAATTTAAATTAGTAAATGTACCCGAATTCCGAGTAAAACGTTGGTACATGCCGGAGTTCGAACCTGCGGACATCGGAATGATATTGCACCGGTCAAACCACTAGACCCCCACGAATTACAGCAAATGTCACTACTGTTACACTAATCACGTATAGTGTCGATGCAGTCAGGAATGGCAATAAGTACTTCATAGATACTGTCTCTATTTATTTGGCCAGAGCTTCGCCTTACAATACTTGTTACATAAGAGGTGCCTCGATATCACAGACATCTTGCCCTTTATATGCCAAACTCCCACCAATGTAGTCTCACACCGGGGTGAATAATTAACAGCCGATAACTTCCACCAATAGCGTTCGAGGTCATTAGTAACACCCCGATAAAGTCAATAACGCGGTATCGCAGGTCAATAGTGGTTCCCCGGGTGGCGTCGTAGTCTCGCCTCTCGGGTGTGTCATAGCGGTACCGGACGTAGACATTAACACTACAATACAATTATCTTCGACTGGATCTATATAAATTAATTTAAAATATGAAAGTGTACTGTTCCAATTTTTGACTCCGCTTTATTATAAGTGTGTATATATGTTTATTGTCCAATTGTAATTCAGTGTCGAATAAAATAAATTGGACAGGCCCGAGAACGGTTTAATTTCGTAATATTTCGATACGGTATATCGAGCTGGGAAATTGTAAAAATGTAGCAAAGCCGGTATATACGTGTTCTTGTCGTACTTTGTAAACATGTAACTTAAGGGACAGACATGAATAAAACAGTGATAAATAAATACTTCTATATCATTTTTTTTAATCTCTCTATTTCTCACTCTAATTTTTGGTATCTCGGTTCATTAATACAAAACGACGGTGGCATTGATAAGGACGTCAGGAATAGAATAAATGTAGGATGGATGAAATGGCGAAATATGTATGGGGTAGCTTGTGACCCACGAATGCCTTTGAAACTCAAGGGGAAGGTTTATAAAGCTATGATAAGACCAGACATGCCGTATGCATCTGAGTGCTGGGCTACGAAAGAGACGGATGAGAGAAAATTACATGTGGCAGTGATGCGAATGTTAAGGTGGATGTGTGGTGTGACTAGAATAGATAAAATTAAGAATGAGTATATCAGAGGAAGTTTGAAAATAGCACCAGTGACAGAGAAGTTAAGGAGTAATAAATAATAATAATAATAATTTATTGTACACAAAGTTTTACATAAATTATTTACAAATTTAAAATGTCACTGACGGCACCAACTTAAGTACACATTGACGTCCGTACTAGTCTTGAGACTGTATCACAGACGCCAGCGCAAACTCCACTAATTTTATGAAAAAGTTTGGTAAAGAGGGTCACTCGTGAGCATGTGAGTATGTGTGTGAGTGTGTTTATGCGTGTGTGCGTGTGGATGTGTGTGTATTTCAATATTTGGATATGTATATAATAATGATTTAATGATTTAATGGCTGCGAGACTACGACAAGGGGGCGTTCCCATTTGACAGGAGAGAGTGGAAAAAGAAAACATGTTGTGCCGACCCTACTTAAGTGGGATAAGGGTGATAAGGGGATAATGATGATGATGAAGAATGTTATAACAAACCCTATCACTAAAAAATGATGAACATCACGTATTCTTCTTCTATTTTATTTATGGCAACCAGTCCTTTAGTAGAATATCATTGCCATTGTCAAATGAGTAACGATATTACCAATTTCTTGATATAATTTCAATAAACTAACAAGATGGTGACCATCTTGTTAGAACTTTCCAGGGAGTTCTTGTGGCAAGTCAGAATCCATGCTCCGTGATATTATTTCCGATCCACTACACTTGTGCACAATAACCAAACTATATTACGTAAAGCACCACCAATATTACACAATACAGAGCCAAATAACACAAGATTATGGATAAAATATAAAGAGCATTACATGGCATTCCAAAAACCCCCCATAAAACTCCTAGCGCGTATTCAAAAAATATCATACATTGCAACGAAATATCGATAACTTTATCGATTTCGATATCGATATCAAACTTAGAATAGTACTGAAGAAAACATGACAAACTTTACAACAATTCGGGTTACGTTCTAATTAGGCAACGTTTTCCTCCGTCTTATACCAAATAGGTTTGAGAAATTTACCTACCCTCGTTATATCTGTGCCAATAGTACATATATTTTAGGTATAACTTAGTTCAATTGCGACATTGCATTCAAGGTAATTCAAACCGAGTTCCGGCCATTTTGACATCCTTGAACTTGTCGCGCGGCTGATTATCTTAAATGCTCGTCGTATAAGCGTGCTGAAGTTGTAAAGCCCCATCTAGAGTACAGTGTTAGTCAGTTCGAAAAAAATAGGAAACAATTTTTATTTTTAAAGCAAATTTAAAGATTTCCAAGATACTGAAATAGATTGCAATGGAAAATATTTTCTTTACTATATTGTAAATGTTATTAACAAAACATATTTTACAATTTTTTTATTAATTTCATTCTATTATGTTGTACGTTTTAATTTACTAATCTCACAACCATATTTGGTTTATGGAATTACTGAAAATATTGATAATATTCAATTAAGGCGGGTAACCTATACGATATTTTTAACACTAAATCGCTAATCATACATACCTCTGATAACACCGAAATGTCTAAAAATTATTAATTTAGCTTTTGCCCATGGCTTTGTTCGCGTTAATTTATTTTTGATCTATTCCTCAGAGCCCATACATTATTTTTTAGATGAATGGTATCGTATGCATTTTTTGTGTCTCTGACATGTATACAATTTTAATAATGTTGAGAAGGTAAAATATTAAAACGTAACAAACGGACAAACTCATATTCGAATTTATAATATTAGTAAGAATTAGTATTGTTTACGAACGTAAACATTTAAAAAATGTGTATTTTTTATATTTACTTTAGTGGCAACATTGTTATTATTAAAAAAGAAGATGTCTTCCTTCATTCTCGTTCATGCGTGCAATATATCTTTCTGTATATTTTAAACTCAATAAATTCAGTATATTTGAATATTTTTATATTTAATTCTACCATCGATAAACAAGTATATTTGTAAATTTTCCTTAATTAAACCATTAAGTGTTCGCACACTGCGTAAGCCACCTTGAGTTGCGATTCTAAAATTAGTCTGAATTTTCGGTAAAGGAAAATACGTGATTATACAACAGCACGGTGATTAAGCATTTTCCAATGTCGACGTACTTAGCTACTATTGCAATTGATTCCTACGTATAGCAATTGATTTACAATCTTTGGTATTGACAATATTTATAAACCATCCAAATCGGTACAACACACGCAGAAGCACTTTTTTTTTGTTTAATTTTGCCAACAAATCTTCTAGTAGATTACTACTGCCATTTTCGAGTAGGTAAGGAAAGACGGTGACTCTCCTGTTAGAACTTTATAATAAATTTTTGTTGTAAGTCGTAATACATGCTCCGTGGTATTATTTTCCATCCACTTCACTTGTGCACAATAACCGAACTATATTACGTAAAATACCACCAATATTACAACCACCAATATTACAAAATAAATTTAAAAATAAAATAAAAAAAAAGTCAAATAACACAAGTTCACTACATATTATGAAAGAAAAAAGTCGTCTGTCTGTCTCTCTGTCTGTTTGCGATAAACTCAAAAACTAGTGAACGAATTTTCATGCGGTTTCATAATATGATTCACCAGTAGACGAAGTGATTTATGAGAAAGGTTTAGATATATAGTTTGTCAATGTTTTTTTGTAGTATCAGGGCGAAACAGGGCTGTAGCTAGAGTCGAATTTGAGGTAGGGCAGCATTGGGTACAGGGAGGGCCGACATAAAAAAATTAACATAATTGATCTACCTTCGAATGTCACAAACTGAGGTATTCTAGGAAAAGTTTAGATACCTATCGCAATATAACCCTGAAAATTTACAATAAGTGTAATGCGAAAAGTTTGGAATTTAATTGGGTTGTATTCAGACGTTCATGGTACGTTCATCAACGAATATGCATCTTTTAGATCTGAGAAATAACATAATAATCAGTCTATAACTTACAAAACACGCATGCGGGATATGCAGAATGCTACAGGGTTACAGGACTATTTTACTAATTCCTAGCGGTCCGTTCGGTTTCGCACGGGTGGGCAGTTAGTTTTAAACATTTAGGGATAAAGAAGAATATCTTCAAAACGCGCAGAACATACTGTCTGCTTCATCAGTCCATTTTTTAGTAAAACATTTAGCACCACTTTTTTTTTTCTTTTTATATTATAGGTGGCAAACGAACATGCGGATCACCTGAGTACCTAGCAGTCCCCCCTAGTAACGGCCGTGGTGCGAAACAATATCCGCCGGGACCTCTAGTTATGAATAGAATATAAAATCCACTACATGATATTTCAAGATCCCGCTGAATACTCCAACACGGGTCAGTTTAAATGTTTTGTAAAAATCGTGTGAAATATGCTTCGCCTTAACACACCTTTCTCCGTCGCAGTATATGATAATGGTCGCTCTAATTGGGGTGCCTCTCGTTAATTTCGACAGCACTGCCGATCCAATTTCCACAATAAGTACGTACAGCGCAACGGTGTTACCAGGTGTAAAATAAATACCTAACATTAGGTAATAGTAGGTAAATGATGAAAATTGGTACGCTCGAAACAAAAATATTCACTTATTATTGTATCACTTTCACATACTCGTACTTCATGTAAAACGTAACGGTTTGTGTAACGCACCCCGAGATAGATTGTAAATGGCAAGCCTTTTTCAACTAGCTTCACACTTATCGCTACATTTTGGCAAATTTAAATATCTTTATAGAATGTAGCCTGTATATTATTCTGATATATGGACTATAGTTATGTTAAAACTTTATTATTACAAAACTTACTACTACAACTACAGTATAAATAGAATCAAGATACAATGAAAACTTTCTTATTTTAGTTCTCCCTGTTTCCACTAGGAGTAATTGTAATAGAAATATATATGAGCATTTAGCGTTTTAATATATTCAAACTAATATCAAAACTTGTTTCACTACAAAGTCCCAAAGCATATTACCGATTTACCAGACTGGCAGTTTATATATATACTAGCGGGCCCGGTGGACGTTGTCCTACCCTGATAATTAAAAAAAACTTTAAAAATTTTATACCTAAACCTTTCTCATGAATTACTTTATCTACTGGTGAAAACCGTATGACAATCCGTTCAATAGTTTTTGAGTTTATTAGGAACGGGCAGACAGACAGACAGACGTGGCAGAGAACTTTGTTTTATAATATGTAGTAATATGTTAAAAAGATAAAGCCGATCGAGTTTCTTGCAAATCAAATCAAAAACACTTTATTCAATTTAAGCCCTAAGGAGGCACTTATGAACATCTAAAATACCATCGGTTCGGAAAACAAACCAGTCATCGAGAAGAACCGGCAAGAAACTCGATCTGGTTTATCTTTTTAACAAATATATGTAGTATTTAGAAAGCATTAAGTACATGTCACAATCAATTTTAATGAATGCACAGAGATGAGTCAATTCCAGACAACACCATCGTTTACATATTGAGCCATTCTGTAATAGCCGTTTGACACCAAGTTCTTCTGTATGACTGGGTTGTTTTCTGAACCCGTCTTAATTGTTACGTTCATAAGCGCCTTCATAAGGCCTAAAATGAATAAAATAATTTTTATTTGCATATCTACTATTCATATTTTAAACTAGATTTTTTTTGAACATGGATGGATGTTTATTGAAAAACTCATTCAAAAACATTAAGACTTAGGTATAGGTTTTTTTATAATTGAACAAAGTATGACAATGTAAATTTAAAAATATCTTTCCATTGGAGAGTTTTCTTGAAATGTGCTCCATAAATAGTTAGAATTACAAGAAGATAAAATATGGTATCGTCTTTTAGTAGCATATATAATTACGTGTTAGACGTTTCCCGAACAGAACCATTTTTAATTGGTAACTCTTATTAGCCCCGTTTTAATTGGCTACGATTTACAGATATCACAAGCAAAATTCACAAGCAAGGTTTTCCTTTTTTGATAGGGGATTTTTCATGCATTTTTTTGCACATGCATTTCTACTTGCACATAGTCAATAACTTAGGGTAGAACATTCTAGATTCATCTGACATAAATATGAGGTCATTAACGTTTAAATTACTATGATCTAGTAAAGTCCGTGTGGCCTGCCACCCCGATTTTTCCATTTTTCAAACCTGGCAACACCGATCACACCTTGTCCAACGTTGAGTAACCAGAGCAAATGTTATATCTTTCGCAAGCTATATTAATTTTGTTTTAACAATAATAATAAGACGATTCGTAAAATTATTTTTGTTTATGTTTATCCCGTGGTTTTGTATGCCATGAGGTAATTTTAAGGAGTATACCTAACCAGCAGTAGAGTAAAGTCTGTTATATATAATTAACAAATTATGCTGTTGTGTTATTTTACAAAAATAACACTGCTATAAACAGTTATCAGTTATTCTGCTATATTGTATTGTACAGCAATTTACAGCAATATTTTAGGAGTTTCTAGCGGAAACTTGAAATGTCATGTAATGGATAATATTTTTATTAATAAACTTGTGTTACTTGGCTCTATGTATTGTAATATTGGTGGTGTTTTGTAATATAGTTTGTGCAGGAGTAAAGGGTATGGGAAATTATACCACGGAGCTTGGATTCTGATTTGCCACAAAAAGTCCCTAGAAAGTTCTGAAAAGAGGATCACTATCTTGTTAGAAGATTGAAATGATCGCAAGAAATTTGTAATTTTATTTACTACTTGCCAGTGGCAGTAATAATCTACTAGAATATTGGTTAGCAAAAGTAAAACAAAACAAAATAGTCGACAAACGAAAAAAACGACTGCCGATAGAAGAGAAAATTCAAAACAATGAAATTAACGTGTTCTCTTTTGAATTTTCATATTAATTATAGTGCGAATGAGTTTAAATTTCAGAATTCGTTTATTGAAATTATCAAGTTTATACTTCAAAAATGACCTCTAATAAATATTTCAGAAATAAGCGGCTAAAATCAGTTATTTATTTAGTTAACCACGTTGCCCACTAGTGGAATATAAAAAGACAAACAACGCTGTACCGTTCGTAAACTTATAACAAAAACTTATGTAGGTCGAAAATGTTGTTAATCAAATTAAACGAGTTCTCGCATTATAAGTTCCACTACGTTTAAATATGTTATTTCAAACTGACACGTCTTAAATACTATGTTGCTAATTCTAATAAAATACTATATTTATGTTACAATACAAGTTATTTTGTTTTAACTAGCTATGCCCGTGACTTTCCACGCGTTTGTTACTCATACACGTATGTACATAGAAATAAAAAAATCGAAGCAGTTATAAGGATTCCTGACATAAGTGAAAACTCAATAGAATAACTGTGTTCTGCTTTGAATTTGTAACTTAATTAGAGTGTAAATTATTTAAATCTCATAATTTGTAAATTGAAATTATTATCAATTTTATTTAGTTATTTTTAGTTTAGTTTTTTAATTATTTCATTTTAGTATAAACTAACTAATTATAAAATTAACATATGATAGGCTGCACAATCTCAATACAAAATATCAATATTACATGTACACAGGTCCATATACTACGCGTCGCTAGTCCGACGCAAGCGCAATACGATCGGTCACGCTGATTAGTATGTCATGGCGCGACATTATAAATTTATCTCCTGCCAAAATTACCGCTCAACGCACCTAAAGAAGTTTTCACTTCAAAAATAAATTGCTGAATGTATGTAAGCCCATAACCCTAGAACAGCCGCAGCTATTTGGCTGATTATTTTCTTTTGTCGAGTGTGTCAAGACAAGATTAGTATGAAAAAAAAAAGAAAAACCATACGAAAAAGAGAGTGAGTATGACAGAACATATTACAAGAAGAGAAAGAAAAGAAAAAGTTGTTATTATTATTCGAACATATCACATTTACAAAATAAATAAAAAAAACATAAACATACTCAATTAAAATGTCCAACAACAACACCCCAGTCAGCTATCAACATGCTCGGAATTATAGAAGATGCAGATCAGAGAAAAGCTTGAATAAAAAGGAATTAAAAAGTCTTGAAAAGACCAGAGCCAAGTAAATGCAAGAGCTACGGCAGAATCGAAGAAGAAATGAAAATACGGTAGAAAGCAATAGCATAGGCCAACACCTGTTATGATTTTATTCCGGCGTTTCTATACTAAGCTCTCTCTCTTTTATCATATCCTGATTCCTGATCATCCTTTCCATATAAGTATATACTTACACTTTAATAAGAATTTAAATCTAAGGAGACCGTACTTTTTAGATTTTTGTGAAAAAAATTGTTGCAGGTTTCGAGGAATCTGCCGTCCTTCTGCGAGGAGGTCATCTCGCAGAAGGAGGAGGCGGAGAGGGCCCGCGAGGCAGACCCTCAAAGTGGCCGTCTCCGCCAAAGGAGGACAGGCAGGAGGAGAAGGCGCTTCGCCCAACTCCTCCTGCCACCGTAGCCGGACCTGAGGGGATGGGCCGGGGGGCCCATCTCCTCATTGCACGGGTTCGGCGGACGAGGGGGGGCAGCTGGTGTGTACCCGGTCTGTCCCTCTATAGGTAGGAGCCCGGCGGTCACCTTCCGCCGGGCGGACCGTGGGGGCGGCTCTACAAGGTTGATTAGCTTGTTCGATCCCTTGCCGCCCCCACAAAACGGTCTGTCGGTACACCGTGGGGTTTTAGTCCGTGCGACTCGGACATAACCCACCCTCTCCCCCGGGAGGGTGGCGTATCCATAAGGGATTTCCCCACGTTAAAAAAAAAAAAAAAAGGTTTCGAGGAATAAGTAATAAAATATATTTCAATCATATTTAGAAACATCTATCTATCTGTTTGTTTGTATAAACACGCATCAATGCTAAAGTACTGCGTATAAAATCATAATGCATATCGTCGAGTAACATTTAGTCTTGGTTTCATTAAAATCGGTTCACTCTATCAAAAGTTATTGTAATTTTAATGACAACGGGATTTAAGTACGAGAGTAAAGTATAAAATGGACTTAATACATTCGGATGATTTTAATACACACTATTATTTTACATTATGTTACACACGGGCGGAGTCGCGGCCACAGCTATTATTTAATAAAAATCGACAGAAAATAAATGTACAGACAGACAAAACTACATATTTTTAATATAGATAGATTATCAGCTCTGTTATTTAGATGCAAATTACAAATTACAATGTAAATTTTATAACATTATTAGCTCACGTTAGCACTTTGAAACTGTTTATTCCACAGCATATTAGATAAATTAGTGGCCCTCCAGTGGGTGAAATTCGAGCATAATTCATTCAATTTATACGCTTCAGTATTGTTGATGTTTTTTTTTATAAAGGGTGTACAAATAAATTATCAGACGTAAGGATTGTGAAGTATGACCAATGGACACTTTTTCTTCTTTTTATTTTTGGCAACCAATCATCTAGTAGATTATTACTGCCATCGTTGAGTAGGTAATATTACAAGTTTCTTGAGATCATTTCAATGTTCTAACAAAATGGCGGCCCGCTTGTTAGAACTTTCTAAGGAGTTATTTTGGCAAGTCAGAATCCACGCTCCGTGGTATTATTACCCATCAACCAAACTATATTACGTAAAACACCGTCAATATTACAAAATATAGAGGCAAATAACACGAGATTATGAATAAATTATAAAATCTATTACAAGATACTCCAAGATCCCGCCAAAAACTTCAATAGACACTTATAAGTAAGGTTTATTAATCGTCGATCGAATAGAAAAATACTGTTTCCAGAATATTCTATTCATAAAACTAAAGCTCGTAAACTGCAAATAAACAAAAAAAAAAGAAAAACTGTTGAGAAACGGACAAGAATAAATTAATATTTAAGAAATATTTTAAAAACAAGCTTTTACATAAATGCGCTACAATGTCGTAAACGGACGTTTTTCAATGCATATGGCGGCCATTTTGAAATTTGCCATTTTCTTTTTATTTCACTATCGTGTATTGTAATTAGGACTGAACACACATCAGTTGCAGAGACCCAGATTTAACAAAATTACATGTAATACATTTTATTATTCCATAAAATTTTACAATAACACTTTTAAAGGTGATATTACAAAATAAAAACAGTTACCGCGTAAAATTACATTAGATACTTATATAATTAAAGTATATGAGAAAAAAGTCAGGGGACCTCTGATCTAAATTCTGATTAAATGTGGGCTAATAACTGCGCGAAATCTCTGCAAAATCGAACCGACTGTCGAATAACATCATAAGACTTGAAACACCCAAGACGACCTCACCTGCACGTGGTGCACCCTGCTGAATAACGAACGAAGCAACGGCGAAAGCGGGGTGGTAGGGCTTTACAGCTTGACTGGGTCGTAACCACCATGTATATGGCGAAAAAGCCTGTAATAGTGATCCCTTCTGCGGGTCGCGTTTCGGGATCAGCCTGTGCATATCCAGCTTTCTGCAGACCGGCATGATAGTGGTGACCGGCGATGGATAGTGTGTCACTCGGTGGTCGCCTTTGTTTTTGGATTGTACTGTGCTTACCATTAGGCATAGTGCAGTCATTTTGCCATGCTACAATAAAAAAAAAGGATTATGCCATGCGAATTATAACGATTTCCAATAGTAAAACGCTACAATACAATAGAAATAAAGTTTTTGAAAATGTTTTCCCAAACTTTAACCGACACGATATATCCATGTCGTAAACAATGAAAGAAAATGTAATTATTTATTGGTAATACATTTAGGCTGATTACAAACGACTAGCTAATTAACTCGGGATTTATTTTCTGTTACAATACTTTCCAATGAAAACTGGAAACGCCCGTATATAAGGTAAACCTAACCTATATATGCCACAGGCTCAGATGGTTACGCCTCTGGTATCGGTGGCTAAATTTGGAATCCATTTCTCCTTTCTAGCCTCAGAAGGCGTTACTATTTTAGAATGCGTTTTAGGTTAAATGCGTCGTAAAGTAACCTTTATGTAATGTATAATAGTACATGTATATATTAAGTAATCAGTTGATCAATTTACTTTTAATTACCTCTAAGTAATATGCTAGTTTTGCTCACCGCTACATGAAGATTTTGAAAACAAAACATAGACAATGGCCCTCGCTGGTAGCGTAACTTTTTATAAGTAAAAGAATTTTTAAAGTCGTTTAAATTATTATTTTTCTCAGATATAGTAAAGATAACTTAGATATTATGTCCTCTATTTTAAACTTGATTATATGTACCATAAGCAGGTATATTTTGTTTATTAAGAAAATTGTAAATTTACTGTGATTTTCGTACCAATAATCAGGCTGCGATACGCAAGGGGGTTACGCAGATTTTTTTGTTTTAAATCGAACTTATTAATTTTACAAAACAATCTCACTCTCCATATAATTTTTAAAGGTTCAATGTATCTGTAGTTAATCATTATATTTACCAAAATTCAACAGTTTTTTTTTTGGTCGTAAATATTTACCAATCCTTAATTTTAGCCACATAAAATATTATATTTTATAGTTAAACTTGAAATTTTTATCCTTCTACTTTGACGAACTATTAATAACTTAGAATTTACAAGTTTAATTCAGCTCAGAATTTGATTAAAATTTTAATTTCGTGTTGATTTTATGACTAATTTATATAATTTTTATGTTGGTCATTAAAATACCAACACTTACAAATCATATGCAGAATTTATATTAAAACTAAATCTATACTAATATACAAAGCTGAAGAGTTTGTTTGTTTGTTTGGTTGAACGCTATGATCTCAAGAACTACCAGTCCAATTTGAGAAAATCCTTCAGTTTTAAATAGCTCATTTATCGAGGAAGGCTATAGGCTATATATTATGACGCTAAGACAAATAGAAGCAGAGCACCAATGAACTATGTTTCAAAATCGGGCACTTTTTTCCTCTTGAGAGATTTCGTTAGTAGTAATCATAATATTCGTTCAATAGGACAGGCGAAGGAATTAATCCATACTGCCAATTCTGAAGTTGTCAATATAGGTATTTCTTATATATCCTTTAATCAATTTTCTTCCATGTCCAAGTTACAATAAAGGCATAAGCGCCAAATCTTCTATATAATATGCCGTACATTATTTTATCCATCATTATTATCTTCTTAGTCTTCATAATCATAAAACAAAATAAAGATTTCGTTAGCGTTAGTATTTGCCATGGTACGTTGCCATGGTAACATGGTAAGTTTCTATCGCAAACATTTTCGTAGTTTATTTTGTTTTCCTATGCAAAAAGTTTATACTACTTTTATTTCTAATTTTTTATTTGTTCTCTATTACGTATTATAAAAATAAAGTTTATGTATGTACAATTAAAATAACAACTTTTTGATAAATGGCTAAGGCTACAAATGAACAAAAAAAAAATCTTTATACTTTGTCTATATTTTTATATTAGTATATTTCTCTGTTTGTTTGTTTGTTGCGGGTAATCTCCAAAACGGCTGAACCTATTTTAACGGGAATTTTACTTTTTACTGCCAGATAGACGAAATTATAGCGGTTGACATATTCTACTTTATTTGTCCGCGGCTTCGTCCGCATTACTTTGGGCCGATTTTCACGGGGTATTTACTGGTAGATAACAGACATTAATCGACAATACGGCCATATTATATCTATATGATAAAATATCTATGATATATTGTTCGATAATTTGCTTATAATTTGCATTACTTTCTTATATAGTGTTAGTGAGCACTGAGTTTGGTATATAGTAGATTGAAGTTCCAGGTATGTTGCTGATGATAAATCCCATCCCATTCGGTATACTATTTGTATTCATATATCTAATGTACACGTTACATGTTACAGTTGGCGTGCGTGTCGTAGTTACAAATGTTTTTGAAAAAGCTTTTCTGTAATGTACACACCCACTCACAATTTTACATTTCTTTAATACATTTTTTTTAAAGCGCGTGCGGAGCCGCGGATAACAACTAGTGTTATATAATTGCGTTATCGTCTTACCGTAAAAGAGGAATCCTTTCATTATGTATATTCTTTATCCACAATGAATATAATGGGAAACCACAACATCACTTTTTGACTGGATATTTCATGTTGTGACTTTTATATTTTATTCATAATCCTTATTCATAATCCTGTGTTATTTTACGTAATATATTTCGATTATTGTGCTTAAGTGAAGTGGATGGAAATACCATGGATCATCGATTCACCCTAGAAAATTCTAACAAAAGGTCTACCATCTTGTTAGAATATTGAAATTATCGCAAGAGGATCGTAATATTATTATTTACTTGATAATAATAGTATTAACCTAAAAGATTGGTTGCCAAAAATAGAATAAAAAACGAAATGTTTTTTTTCCTTTTTAGGGCAATTTCATATATTTTGGCATGACAATCATGTATCTAGTCACTTTTCCAATCGGCTCTAAAAATAACGCTACTTTCATTCTATTCCATTACCGTAGTTACTAATTCCGTATGTAGTTAGCCTAATATTAATATCGAGTCGAATCAAACACTTGATTGCAGCAAGTGACAGCGAAAGTGCTCTTCGGCAGTGTGACATCGATCAATGACCTCAAGCGGCAGGAGAAGGGTGAGCGCGAGGCGAGGCGGACACATTAGCAGCCATCTACTGGCAAGTAAGTGAAACTTGTATACATTACGCAAATAACATGATGTTACTATAATGTAGTTAATATTGAATTATATAGATGGCGCTATTACTAATAATTTAATAATATTACTATTATTTGAATTATGAAGGAAAAATAAAAATTATCTCATATGGACGACATATTGAAAAGTGTTCAAGTCTAAGCACAAATAATAGTTCCCAGACCCTCCAATATGGCGCTAGCATATGCAGAGATTATTGATAGTCCCAAATAATCTTGTAAATGTAACCTACAATAACTGTTGTAAGAAAACGTGGATTGTCATGGCATTTTTGTGAATTTTAAATAATACGTATAGTGATTTTTGAGTGTTTACTTTTATAAAAAGTTTTGAATCTTTTTTCAAGTTCGCGTTATCCTTTTTCGCAAGTCTAACCTGACGTAACCAAAGCGAGACAAAAGTGCAAGATGGCGAACATTCAATGACCCCGGTGTATTTAATACGAGACCTTTTTAAACCAAGCATTCAATACGTATTTAACTTTCTTGTAATAACACCGAATAAAGTATATTTCAAAATAGTTGTTAATTAAATAAATATATTATGATTTATACAATGCTTTAACTGGCGAAATCTATACTCTATACTAATTTTATGAAGCTGAAGAATTGCTTTACTTGGATTTGTACATCTTAAGAACTACTGGTCCGATTAGAAAAATTCTCATAGTTTTAAAGAGCTCATTTATCGAGGTAGGCTATATATCACCATATATAGCGGAGCACCAATGAAGAATGTTCAAAATCATTTTTTTTAGAATTAGCCCATTCTAACAATTTCATTTGGACGAAGTCGCAGGCAGAAGCCAGTTGTACATACCATTACAATTAAATAAAACGTTTTATCAGAATATCAAATATCAGAATATTATAACCACCTGACATAGAACAGTAGCTCTAGACATTTCTAGATATTTCTAATCGTTCAATTTATTTTTCCAGGACGTTACTATTGTGATAAGCAAACATGGAAGCTACGGAGTGATCTCTGTCGTACTTAGTGATATAATTGACCTACAAGACATCATTTAATCTATAAAAGTAGGTTTTATTCGAAATAAATATGAACACCTAATTATTTAGTAAATAACATAGATCTAAGTTTCAATCAAAAAGACTTTGGGAGTTAAACAAAAATGTTGCCATTAAAAATTATGAAAAAATAAATATTAGTTCGTTTTTTTTTATCAACTGTTTATATTTTATATTACCTATATGAATGATTATTGTTTATAAGACGTGTTTCCATATAAATATTTTATAAATTATAAATTAATTATACTCGATATATAAGTATGTAAGAATTAAATATTATTTCTCTTGTGTTTTAAAATTTACTGATCTATATTCGCTGGTTGATAAAAGCGCCATCTTATGGAAAGCAATTGTAACAAGTAATAATACAATTATAATATAATGTCGGCATTTTGAAAACAACTAGAAAAGCGACAGGAAACCTATGATTGTTTAGCTGAAATATTTTGAAATTTGCTAAAAAAACATAATCTCTTTTGCCACTATTATACTTTTGATTCTTAACAGGCATAATTAAATTATTAATTTTCTGTGCCGTTGCAAAGTTCCTTTGAATTACCACCGGAGCGCTAATAGTTGCGATGTCTGAAATGAATTCGTTTTGTAGTGTACATTAAAAAAGTATTGGAACTCTTAATAATTCCTCTGAACATTGTAATAAAATGTTAATAATTAACAATATCTGTGTAAAAGTTTTCAAAACTTGAATCTTTTATAAAACAATTTACACGTTTACTTTGATTTGATCAGATTTTGGATTTGATCTCCAACCTTGTGGACAATATAAAATCTAAAGAAGTCCATTAACATATATGAATCGATAAGCGGCTCGAGTATTAGGTAAGAATTTTAAAATTTCAAAAAATGCATTATACCAACAACCTATTAGTTTATCCCGGCATTGTAGTCACCTCCAACCTACATTAGGTCCATTATATCATCATTTCATACATCAATCAGCCAATATCGAACAAGAGAAGATCAACTACAACTTAAATTAGACCTACTGGGAATTGAACCCGTGGTCTATGTAAAATCAACAGACGAGTTATTTTGTATTTTTATTTATCCAAAATTTGTATGCTATAATTTCCATTGGCATACTTAGTGGCGTGGGGGTATGACCCCCCAGAGAAATAGGGTTCACTAATGAAAGAACTGTATTAAAAGGGGGTAAAATGTATGTCTATTGAATTTTTACTTTAAATGTAGAATTTAAAGTTTATACGTATTAGTTTACGTTTATTCCCTGATATAGCATTACTTTATATTGTTCTTGGTAATTTTGCACGTTACACCACATAATCTATATTTAATATTATAAAGCTGAAGAGTTTGTTTGCTTCAACGCACTAATCTCGGGCACTACTGGTCAGACTTGAAAAATTATTTCAGTGTTAAATAGCTCATTTATCGAGGAAGGCTATAGGTAATATATCATCACGCTGACATCAATAGGAGCGGAACACCAATGAATAATGTTTGAAAATCGAGTCTTTTTCCTATTGAGAGCTTCCGATGCGTGTTAGCGGTAGCCCAAAGTAACTATTCCAAACTAGTATATTCATAAAACACGGGCCGACAATACTATGATCGTAAAAATAAATACTTGACATTGGCAGAAATGCAACCTGCGCCACACAGAAGACATAACTTATTACCAGAGTCACATCCATGGAAATTACAGCATATCCTCTTTGATACCGCATATTGTTGAATGCAGTTTATGGTATAACCATTTGATTGTGAAATCGCCTGTTAAGCAATAGAACTTTAAGCTCCTAAAGCAGAATGTAGACCTTATGATACACTGGAAAATAAACTGTTGGCAGTAAAAGTGTTTAAAAAAATGTTTTTTTTATGAAACTACGACTCGAGTGAAACTTTTTTCGTTAAGTAGGCATTTAACTGAATATTCTTGGAAAATTATTCTATTTAAGATATTAAAATAGTGTTTAAAAGACAAATTGAGTAATAACAATATTGTATAAGGCATCGAATTTATTTGTATTTTTTTATATAATAAAAACTGTTTTATGAATGCGTTTTATTTTTATTCGATTTAGTGCAATAAGCCAGCAGCTGCCGCTTTAATATCGACTATTCGACGAGTTCAATTGTGAATCTAAGCCATTCTTGAAACCACAGGAACGAAGTTTTCACTAAAAAAAATGAACAGACTTGCCATTCCTAAATCACTATGTTTAGAATTCTCTATAAATAAATAAAATAAAAAAGCCTTATATTTTTTACAAATTAAACATGAACTTAAACATAAATATTTACATAATAATCATAAACAAGAAAAAACCTTATGACTATCCTTTTATTTTTTTTTTTGAAAAAACCCCTGTTCGAGTGAAGGCCTCCTCCAAAGACATCCATTTCTCCTTATCTTGAGCCACTTTTAGCCAGTCTAGGCCCGCTGTTCTTTTGATATTATCTTGCCATCTCGTGTGGGGTCTTCCTGTGCGTCTTTTTCCTTTTGGACCAGTCCACGTAGTGACTCGTTTGGTCCATCTGTCGTCTTGGACCCTCGCCACATGGCCTGCACATTTCCATTTTAGCCTTTGGGCATAGATCAGAGCGTCGATGGCTTTAGAAATACCTCGTATTTTTGTATGTCTAATCATATGTATTTTTTTATGTTGAACATACTTTGAATTATAGGATCATATAATTACGAATAGTGACCACATGTGCATAACTAAATGATTATACAGCGTGACCACTTAGGGTCCAAGGTACGTTGCGTAAGAGGTCGTGAAGCGATACGTGATGAGCCTTGTAAACATTTGCACACTCGTCCCTGCCCTGCAAATCGCAATAATTTATTCTATCGTCCCTGTGGCCTTTACCCATCTTCTACACCTATACATATAATAAGGTGTAAATCTAACGTATCTGTACTTTTAACATTTTTGTGAAAAAAATTGGTGCCGGTGTCTAGAAATAAGTAATACAACACATTTCAATCATTCCTAGATTCTGTCTGAATGTTTGATTGAACACACATCACTGCTATTGTACTACGTTCACAATAAAACCTTGCAAAGAAAATCTTAAAGCATATCCTAGAGTAACATTTAGTTTTTGTTTAATTAAAATCGGTCAATTTTTTTTTATGTCTAAACGAGGCAAACGTACAGAAGGGTCACCTGATGTTCAGTGATCACCACCGTCCATAGAAACTAGCAAAACCAGGGGAGTCGCAAGTGCGTTGCCAGCCTGTGTATGGGGGATAAGTAGGGAAGGGAAAGGGGGAAAGGAGGTGGGCCTCCGGCGCTCTCACTGACCGAACGAAACGCAACAATGCAAGCACTGTTACTTCACGTCGGTGTTCTATGAGAGGGTGGTACTACCCCGGGCGAGCCGACCCATTCATGCTGAAACCATTAATAACTTCAGCATTGCTTTATCACCTACATCTTTATAATGGTCACCAACAACCACCTATAAAAATCTTGAATAAAATTTTAAATATCCAAACAGCTAACTACAGATTTATGAATACTAGACACTAGTGTTGGTCTAGTGCTCGAAATTTGAACATAATTCTTTTTTTCTTAAGTTTCAATAATAACCAAGAAAACCGGCATGTCTCAAAATATTATGTTCTTGATAACAATAAAGCACGTCAACAAAAGAAAAGAAAACGAGATGAAAGCAGAGAATGAAGAGTTACCTACTAAAAAACTTGTCAAAACTTGTATTTCTATTTACATACAGACATAATGATCATGTCGATGAAGTTACTGTAATTCCCTAAATAAGCGTATAAATAAATATTGTTCCTTTCTTTTATTTCTCTGGTGAGTCTTCTGCCAATGAATATAATATTCCGCAAAAAGAAAATGGAAACGCAATCCAATCAAAAGTTCTATCAACATATCTATAAAGAGTTCTTGAAACTTCCATACGTTTTAAGACGAACAATGTATGTTATTATTTATTAAGGTAACAGGCAATTGCGCGCGGTTTTGGTTGCGTTAAATAAAATATAAAAATCTATATCTTCCACACATATACACATACAATAAGAATTTTCATTAAACGTCTCTGTGCTTTTTAGATTTCTATATAATATTTTCTTGTAGGTGTACCTAAAGATAACGACGCTAACAACTGAACCATCATCGCTTGAATTTACATTTTACATTCTAATCTAACGTTTACATATTGCAATAAGGACTCCTTGACACTGTATTCAAGTTAACACGCTAAAAGACTCATGGGTTTGAGTATTATTGTATGCGTCCGTCGTCGTCCTGTCGTCCCATGTTTCAGACTTAGCAAAACCAATGATAGTTTCTTAGGTAAGAGTGTTAGGTTTTACTATAAATTCCCAAAATATATTACCGACTTGTATCAAGTGGGTTTTAGTGTCAAAAGGCTATCATATAGTGGATCATCTCCCTGGCCCATCTCCTCAGATCCGGCCTTATTAGGGCCTAAACTGAATAAAGTATTTTTCATTTGATTTGAATTAATATTATTATATTGCATAATACATATATAGAGGCATCCAAAACTTGATACAAACCGGGCATTGTACTGCTATTTAAATCAATTATACGAAGCCGCAGTACTGTCAAGACCAGCGCAAACGTAAAGCGAACCAAGGAAAGCTCTAGGCGTTTTAGTTTCAGGGGACGCCTCATTGATAAAGGGAAGTAGGGCAAAATATATTATTCTCTTTAAACATTTTGAATATAATCTGTGGCTAGTATGTTAATAATTAGTTACGACATCCATTTCCATCAATATTTGCTTTCCTACACGTTAATGACTACGTCCGGTACCGCTATGTCATACCCGAGAGGCGAGACTACAACGCCACCTGGGGAACCACTATTGACCTGCGATACCGCGCTATTGACTTTATCGGGGGTGTTACTAATGACCTCGAACGCTATTGGTCGGCTATTCATTATTCACCCCTGTGTGAGACTACATTGGTGGCAGTTCAGAATATAAAGGGCAAGATGTCGCTGATCTGCACGCACTCCTATGTGCAAGTTACTGTAAGGCGAAGCTCTGCCCGGATAAATAGTTACAGTACCTTCAGAGTGTTTATCGGTTTTCCTGACTGACTGACTGGCTGATTATACGTATTGTGTAACGTTACACATTGTACACATCAGAAGTGGGATTACCAGGACGTCTGTCCCATAATTCAAGGGTTAGGCCAGCAAAAATGGCGATGTAGTAAATCTACCATGTCGAGTGATAAAGAAACCTACAAATAGCGAGAAGGAAAACGAGATTATTTTTTGCGATTAATTTTTGTTTCTCACGGAATGAAACTGCATCATATTTCACAGATGGATGCAAAACTTTACGTTATATGTTATATGTTCCGTATACAATTAAAAGCAGTAATTAGTCTAGCAAAGAAAATGTGTTAAATTTTAGTTGTATCATCTTTTGGTGAATTGAAACGAATCAAAGTTGTAAATTTGCGAAAAATATCCGAGTTTACATATATCTATCAAATTTTTTACCGACTTCCCAGTTTGTCGTTTCTAATTTTGTACGACTTACATATTAAGAAATAGCAAAGAGGAAAATGACACCTTGCTCGTCTCAACATTTACTTGCTTTGGTGTCATTTAACCCGAACACAAAAATAAAATGACATAAGAATTTAAACTCAGACAGACGGATATAGCAATAAACGGAAATATATATTCAACGAGTACCCATCTCAACGACAAACAGAACCGTCTACGTTTTTTACAATGAGTTTTTGTCGCGAAGGTCTTTAACCCGAAACTTGTATCGACGTCTCTCGATAGTACTTCACGTAATGTATGTAATGACTTTTCGCTCGGGGCGCTGCGGCCTCAATTACACCGGAGTGAATTTAATGAAACGATTCGCTATTTTTGGATTTAACAACATTGTTGAGTTTGTGTCGGGATGTTAGTCTTAGTAAGGTTTATATTTTATTTACAATCTTGTATTATTTTACTATATATTTTTTAATATCGGTGGCATTTTACGTAACATAGTTCTGTTATTGTTGTTATACATAAGTGAAGTGGATGGAAAATAATACCACGAAGTATGGGTTATGAGATATTACAAAAATTCCAAGGAAAGTTCTAACAAGACTACCACCATCTTGTTAATTCATTCACCATCTTGTTAATTCATTGACATTATCGCAAGACATTTGTACAATTATTACCTACTCGACAATGGCAGTAATAATCTGCAAGATTGGTTGTCAAAACGAAAAATAAATGAAGAACTTCGTTCAAAAAAAAAAAAACAACAGTATTCATGTTGGAAATATTTTACCAAAATCGTATTTCTGTTCTTAATGCAATAAACATCATACTAAGGAATGTTAAATATTTTTTCTTAATTTTATTTAGGCAACCAATCTTCTAGATTATTACTTCTATTGTGCAGTAGCTAATAATATTACAAATGTTTTGTGATAATTTCACTTTCCATGGAATTTTATAGCATCTCGGAATTCATGCTCCGTGTTTTTTTTTTTTTTTTATCGAAGTGACTACCCTATTGACTTAGCAAAGTCTTAACAGCTTCACCGGACTACACATGCTCCGTGTTATTATTTCCCACCTATTTCACTTCCATGGAATTTTATAGCATCTCGGAATTCATGCTCCGTGTTTTTTTTTTTTTTTTATCGAAGTGACTACCCTATTGACTTAGCAAAGTCTTAACAGCTTCACCGGACTACACATGCTCCGTGTTATTATTTCCCACCTATTTCACTTACGCACAATAATTGAACTGTGTTACGTAAAATACCGCCAATGTTACAAAATATAGAGTCAAATAACACAAGATTATGAATAAAATATACAATCTATTACATGACAGACTAAGATAATTTTGGGGTGTAAGGGGTGTCAAATAACATCTAAGACTTGGGACATCCAAGCCAACCTCACCTGCACGTGGTGCACCCTGCTGAATAACGAACGAGGCAATGGCGAAAGCGGGGACATAGGGTGTTACAGCCTGACTGGGTCGCAACCACCATGTATATGGCGAAAAAGCCCGTCACAGTGATTCGCTTTTGCGGGTCGCGTTTCGAGATCAGCCTGTGCATATCCAGCTTTTCGCAGGCCGGCATGACAGCGGCGACCGGCGATGGACAGTATGTCGCTCGGTGGCCACCATTGTTTTTGGATTGTACTGTGCTTACCATTAGGCATAGTGCAGTCATTTTGCCGAGCTGCAATAAAAAAAAAACGCTGTATCCGAATATAATAACTCTGTTAACAATTGTTTTAATTTTGGGCAACTGAGACAACTATGAATACATGTATTATTATATCACAAGGTATACATATTTATCGTGACCGATTAATTCGGCAACTAAGCAGAATATTATCTTTATAATTTATAATATTATGTCAACATTTCATATATATACTTTTTTTTTTTATTTATAATTGAAGTTTGCCCACAAATTGACCATATCACCCCAGTGATTAACAACAAAATAAAAAAAATAAAAATCGTACACAAACAGTCAATAATTTACCGATTTTTCAATCCACACATAACCAGCCTGTAAAGCATTCTTGCTTCGTCGGATGCCGGGAAAGCAAGAATGGCATTACATAAACCCACAGATCTTAATGAGTCATTCATTTTATTCTCCAGTGCTACGCTTGGGGCATGGTTAGGTCTTCATTCAGTCATAATTTGGTTGGTACACATCTTCTACTACATTGCATATGTCACAATTAGGTGACAACTTCAATTTTATTAAATATAAAAAAATATTCAGTGGAATGTGCCCTGAACGGAGTCGAAAGGCAGTAATATATATACTTGTAACAATGAAATTTTATAATTTGAAAATCTTTTTTCATATTCCTATTCTTAAACGCCAGAGCATAAATAGTAGCGTCGATCGATACGCCACATTCTATACATGTATCCAAATTAAAAACCCCTAACTATAGATATTACTTAGACTTATTCCGTAGGCAGCGTAATTATTTAACATTATGCATAGTTATTATGAATTAGATAATTATGATCATAATAAAAAACGATGAAACTGAAGGTAGTTATTTTGGTAAGGGCTAAGAAGTTTATAAGCTACATTCTCTTCTTCGTCTTATATTCTTATTGCAGCAATTATTCAAAATAAGTTACATCAATAGTTCGATATAAAAAGAGCTTACAACTTGAGAAATTAATGACACTGATAACTTTCAAAATCAATATTGGTATTTCGATAGCACCATATTTCAGTTCTCAGAACACATTCAGTTATACGAGAAGACTTACGATACCAATTATTTACCTGTCATGAAAAGGCGATACGAATGAATAAGAAATTGCTTAAAAGTGCAGATTAACTGTAAAACTGTATTTCCTTATACGAATAAAAGATAACCATGCCAGGTATTAAGATACTTAAAATGAAACATAAAAATGTTAACGACAACATAAATAATATTTTATATCAAAGTAGGCTATTAAAATTAATTGATTCTAATCTGTAGAAATATATAGTAATTGTAAGTAAATAAATTACGTCTTTTGATAATACGCATTATAGTACAGGCAATTCCTATAAGTTTCGGACAGTTCGCAGCATAAGATTTACTTTGCGTAGTCTCTTAGAAACTAACATCATACTTTAAACTCAAAGTTCATACAAACCTACTATCTAATATATATATATATATATATATATATATATATATATATATTATATAATAGTTCGAGAACTATTATAGAGCTTGGAGTATATTATGTTCGGAAAAGAAATTTATCGAAAATAGATAGTGCAATAGTTAAAAGGGTCGCTTCGTGACAAGTGTTATGTTTATATCCCATAAAAACAATATTTTTTTCATCCACAAATGTAAAGATATGTTATTTACAGAAAATTAAACGGTACATAAAATATATAACAATCTTATATATACGCTAAATGAACCCATATAACATGTAAAGTCAAATAAATTTAAAACCGCAATAAAAACAAAATTAAAGTGCGTTCCCAAAACTCGATGTGTCATTAAATTGCCTCAATAAACTGTTATAAGAGCACCCTACAGCGAATTTATTTAAAAAAAAGAAAGACAACATAATAAAGCATCTTAAACGTGAAATAAGAATAACGGACCCGCGAATACCGGATCCAATGTGGTAAAAGACAAAAAAAACATTCGCACCGAACTTACGTTGTGAGAGAGCCAAAAAATCTCATTTCGCCACAAAACAAGCACGCAAACCAGAGATCATCGTTCGAGCGGAGGTCTTATAACAGTATTTTAATCATCGCAGCCTCCCGGAGTTATGTAACAGTTAGTCCCATGGCGCCTCGCACAACCCAACCACGCGATCAGGAACACTGAATCAGAAGCTCTCTGCGTTATCCCGCGAAATTCGTTATCGCGTTTGTTACGCTTTTATTCTTAATAAAGTTGTTTTTTTGTGTGCGGTGTAATTAAAAACAAGTGCCATTAGACAGAGCAAATTAAATACAGTGCCATCTATGATAATTAACTGGAATGTTTTAAATTAAAAAACACACAGAAATGGGAATTGTAAGGTTAGGATCGTGTATCATTTAATTTTATTTTATTTTATTGTTATTTTGGTATTGGTTAGATTGTTTGCATTATTTTTGTTATAAGACTCAAGTATGTCTCTCTTTTTTGTATTCATTATATATAAAATAATAAAAATAGTTACTTAATTTACTTATATCTAGGCTTTACCCATTGATCACAATTTGAGCTGATGTTAAATCACAATTTAGAGGAATTGACTATAAATATAACTGCCGAAATATCTCTATAGTGGTTTTGTGATGAATTTTCAACCACACTGTGGTGTGTAGTCAAAGAGGAGTTAGATTTCGTCACCACGAGTTCCTTCAATAGTTCAATATTACCGAACCTAAGATAATCGTGGTTGTAATATTAATACCACTGAGCCATAAGTTCGCGGGTTCGAATCCCGTACATGACAGACTTTCATGATGTGTCTAGAAGTAAGAATCTATAGTAATATTATGAAGTTCAAAGTATTGTTTGTTTATGTAAATATTTCTTTTACTTCTCTGGAAATATCAGTTTTGAAAAAATATTTTTCCATTTAATCGACCATCTATAATGCCTCTCCATCTAGCATCACGTTATTGTTCTTGGGAAGTTAACAATTAAAATCCTCGTCAATCTTTTGGGCCACTCTGGACATAACCGTAAGTTCTAGCTTGCGCATAATATAGTCAAGAATGACTAAATATTAGAAAACAAAGTTATCTGCCAAGTCTGGCCGTCTGTTCGCGATAAACTCAAAAACTACTGAACGGATTTTCATGCAGTTTTGATTAATAGATAGACTGATTCACGAGTAAGGTTTACGTGTATAACTGTTATGTTTTTATGTAAACTGATTGAAATATAACGATGATTATTAGAAGTGTCGGAAGAAGTCCAACCACCTGGGAGTTGTCGTTGAAAACGCAGCCTAATTAATTCCTTTGAAATATAACAAACCAATTAAAATAATAAAAGACGCAGACGATGTTGCGGGTATCAGCTAGTTGAATATAAAACAAAGTTTTTTTTTATTCCACAAAACTGGTTACAAAATATGTTCGATTCTGTACGGTAAAGTTTTTAATAATTTAACCTACTAGATGTGAAACTAATGTGCACAATATACGAGACTTCAAAAATTTAAATGAAGTTTAAATATTCAAATGAAATATATAAAAATGACTCTAAAAATTTAAATAGAATTTTTTTCAATTGAGATTTTATTGAGGCTAAAGAACAATGAAAAATTAACGACATCGGAAGTTAAAGTATCATTAGATATAGTAAATTGTCGATTGCACTTTTATATTCAGAATATTGGCGACGACCGTAATACATAAAATGTACGTCAGAAATCGATGAGCATAGCTATGTGTTATTTATCTGTGTGGTGTATAGTATACCAAATGTTTAAGTATCATATACAAGCTACCCTTATGTAAAATTTTAAAAGCCTTGTGTAAAAATATGTCCCATCATGATTTATTTAAAATTTCTTTAAATGTTAGCTAATATCCATTAATTTTCAACTCACATGAAACGGAATAAGTTTGTCTTTGCGGTAGTCATTTTTCTTCCTCTTTGACTATCAATTTTCACTTAGATTATTTCAAGGTTTTCTTGTGACATCTTCAGTTTTTTAACAAGATGGCGGCACCTTTATTACAACGTTCCAGAAGTTCTTATCCCGTCTGCGAGTTCAAATAGCGCAATGATTAAAAATTAAAAGTCACTGCATGATAGGCTAAAGCCCTAACGAAACCTCTATCATTAGTTAATTTATCGCTTTTTCATGTCAATTATAAACGGAATAAGTGAAACAAATGAAAACAACATGAAATTACAATAAAAGGAAGGTGACAAATAAATGAGATAGTGGTCCAGTTCTGATTAAGATATAACCCATAGCATTAGTCGAGCATTGCACCAATTAATTCAGTTTCGTAAATAGTCCAGTATTTATATATGCAAAAACCGATGTTTGTATATATGTGATTGATAAACATCAACGCCATCTATGAAAATCGTCACATCTAAGTGCTTTTTCATGGAGACCGTTTTTATTCTATGTTACTACAACTCTGTAATAGATGGCGCTGCTGTACATCAACTTCTGTATTGTTCGACCAATCGACATTTAAATTAATATGTCTTGATATAGTACGCGAATAATATTATACACAAGAACATTTAGCTATAATTGATCTAGTGTTAATAGCAGTAAATAATAACAAAAGGGAGCGAAGCCGCAAGCATAGCTATATATCGTTAACGGTATCTAACAATAAGCTTTACATTCTCAGCGCCGTAGTATTTTCTTAAAGATAGCCTTAGTAAAGCGATTAAATGTAATCAAAGACACATCCTGCCGAGGCCTTTTATAGATAATATTGCATTGAATCCAGTTTTTCTTTGCCTGCTTACATGTTATATTGATAATTGTAAGCTTGTGCAGGCCATTATATGTTTTGATTAATTAATAAACTTTATAAAAATAATGAGTCACCGCACTGCCATATCGGTTACTACGAGCTTATACGCGCTATTTGCAAGCCTTATACCAAACAGCTGTTCAGTATTAAAGTAGAATTAATTGACTATTTATCTTTGTGATCGTAACTAGTTTAGGAAATGTTTTTGTAGTGTCATCTTTGTAGTGAGATACTTTAGAATTTTATTCTAGCAACTGTAGGTGTGCTCCAGTGACTACATTTAAAAGCCAGTTTGCTTCTCTTATAGTGTTATTCGTACCATTAACGACTATAGTGTGACTTATAAAATCTATAAAAACTAAAATATATATATATTTCACGATATTGCTAGTAAAAAAAATTTACATGATCTTATCAAATGTTTTTAAAGTTACGTAATTTTGCACATCCGCTTTGTGACCCGTGAGTGTAATTTTTATTTCCATGAATATAAGCAAGTATGGTCGAGGTTGCACAATGTAGTCATATTTAATGGTGACGCCAAAGTTCCGTGTCAATATGAGGAAAATGTAAACTGTATTTAGTCGAATTATGTAACAAGCTGCGATTTCCTCTACGATTCTAAACGGATATCCGTTAAATTCAAATAACTTTAGTTTATTGTCCTAATAAATTTAAAACCTTGTGTTAAAATTAAAAAAAAGCCTATATAATATCCCGTAGTATTTTTTTAACAAACATTAATATTAAAGCCACCGTAAGTCGTTTAAAATGGCATAAAAATATTTCACTCAGTTTCTTAGTGCTATTATGTTTTCATCACGCTTTTTTATTAGTTTCACCTGTATGTATGTATGTAACCGACCCCTTTGAGCTCGATTTTGTCCTACTTTGAACGATCAGATTTAATTCAAACTTTGCACACCTGTCAAAGGTCGATGACAATGCAATAATCCGAAAAAAAAAGTAAAAAAAAATTCACTAAAAAATGAAAAATAAATTTAAAAAAAACACGCAATGACACAAAACAAACAATGACCCCCAGATATCAGTATTTTTTTCATTTTTTTGTCACTTTTTACATAAATATACATTTATTTCTAATTTACACTTATCTTAATCCAAATTTTTAAAATTTTATTTTCTCTTTTTTAGATGGATTTTTTATGAAAGCGTGTTTTTTTAAGTTTTTTTTTTAACTATTATTTTATTAGTTACTAGCGGTGCCCGCGACTTCGTCCGCGTGGAACCTTATGTAAAACAGAGATTAATAAACTCATTTGAATGTACTAAGTCTAATTACACTCTACTTTTCTCTCGTACTTAAGTCGCATCGTCAATAAAATTACTATAACTTATGATATACCGAACCGAATTTACTGAAATAAACACTAAATGTTACTCGAATATATGCTTTATGATTTTCTTGAAAAGGTTTTATCGTGAACACAGTATTTTAGCAATAATGCGCATTCATACAAACATACTGGTAAACATTTCCAAAAATGATTAAAATGAATTTTATTACTTTTTCCTAGACACCTGCAATATTTTTTTTTAACAAAAATCCCAGACGCTTTATGTTTACATTCTTATTATATACTAGCGAGCTGCCCGGCAGACGTTGTTCCGCCCTGGTTATAAAAAAAATCCTGGACAAATTATACCAAAACGTTCCTGAATCATTTTATCCACTGGTGAAAACTGCATAAAGATCCGTTCAGTAGTTTTAGAGGTTATCACGAACAGACAAACAGACCGACGCGGTAGGGGACTTTGTTTTATACTATGTAAAGATGATGATAGATAACGTGTCATTGTAAAGAGTGATAATCATAAATTTTACCCAGAGTAGTTAAATAAATAGATTATATCCTGTTCTAATTTTACAACGAACTTAAGCTTTCCAGTAAACAAAAAACATTGTAACAAACGACGATTAACATAAGATAGAAAACCATTTAATAATGAATACTTTACTGACTACACTATTGGCCCGACAGGCCTTCACAGATCCACTGAACTACGCTTATAGCCAAACAACTATAATATAAATTAAAGATACTACGAAAACATGAAACATTTACCAGTTAACAATGTAGTATGTAGAATGAACGGCAAGATATCGTTTACAACAAATCACGATTAAATTAACTAGTAGTCTTTAGTACACTTGAAAGACATACATAAGTGCAAAGATTAAGGTATTATATAGTAAAGCACTCGACGCAATATTGTAATCTAAGTTAAAGTTAGGAGTTGTCGGCTACTCCCACGGGTTTTTCGAGGTAGAGTTAGCTGAAGTATGTGCACGCGGCAAACCTAATATCTTCATAACATTCTTCACATGTTTTTTACTTTAATTTTACTAAACAAAGATTATTCTAACGGCGGAAGTTGTCTCGTCCTGATAAAAAAACCTTGAAAAATTATATTCCAAAACCTTCTTCATGAATCACTTCATCTACTGGTGAAAACCCGCATGAAAATCCGTTCAGTAGTTTTTGAGTTTGACCGCGAACAGACAGAGAGGCGTGACAGAATACTTTGTTTTATAACATGTAGTGATTTTTTTCTATAAAATTAATTAATGAATTAATGAAATCCTAAAGAACACTCACTTAGTGATGTCAAAGATTAAAAATACACAATTACGACAGAAGTATTACTCTATGTATAATTTATATATCATAACTATTTATCTATTTATCTACCATTATATCACATCATAGAGTAAATAGAAGTGAAAGAGCACTGCTTATTGCTATTTTGCAAAGTTTTCCATTTCAGGTATAGGTTAGTATCAGATGAAGGTATTGTGAGTCCAATTCATCAAACGTTGATATGGTATTTGTATACAATATGTTTAAAAAATCCACGGTCTATAAGTATCAAAGTATACAAAGATATTATTAAGCTTCTTTTTTTTTCAGATATATATCTGTCGTTTTCATTCTAACGTTATTATTAAACTTCGTCAACAATGAGCGAGTTACTGAAAAAAGCAAAGTTTCTGTTGAAAAAAGCTCTGCTAACTGTCCATTCTCAAGACTCCTAGAAGACATATTCAAAATCCACAACAAAACTTCAGGCAAGGGAATTTTTCTTAAAGATAATGAACGAGCAAAATTGTTTTTATCTTCCATAGCTAATATAACTAATTTTAATGCAGATAATAATCAAGAAGATTTAATAAACGATATAATAGCTTCTATAAATAGAATCAAAAATAATTTAACTCATAGTAACAATGAGAAATCAAATGAAGCTATAATACGTAATACTCCTAACGATGGAGATAAAATCAAAACTGTAACCCACATACGAAGTGGAATTGAAGAGAAAATCGATGTGATAAAACGTAAAAACACATCAGAATCGCATTTAAAAATTGACAAACAGAATGTAACACAAAATCACAAGAACTCAACGCAGAAGACCAAATACGTTGAAATACTAACAATAGAACCGAATAATCGAAATATATCTAATACTACTTCGTATAATATTATCGAAGCTCTTAAACTATTGATGCCAATGTTTAATAGCACATTGACAAAGGAATTACACAACATAACAATCATCGAAAGAAACCATAATAAAAACCACTCGTTTTCAGCCACCAAAAACGTTTCCACCATAGTGGTTACTTACTGCGACAAAGAAAACTTAACAAAACCAAAATTTAACATGAATCCTGAAGGTGATGAGATTCCAGATTACGATTACTATGAGCAAAGTCATGAAGACGTCGATGAAGATGTAAACGCTTTAAATATGTCAGCTGATGAAAAGAGAGATATTCTAGAAGCCGCTGAATATGGTATGCAAAAAATGCACGAACTGTATAGTGTTTTAGAGCCAAAATTATATTCTATGGGTAAGTTAATATTGTTTTATTATTTTTATAGTATAGTGTAACATCCTACAAAAAGGAAGATAATAAATATAATTCTGCAAGATTAGCAATGTAATGTTAAGATAATTTATGCTGCAGTTGATTGGCATCCAGGCATCGTTATTTGAATGAAGACATCTGATGAACCAGACTGTTTTTTATATGAAAAATCAAAAGCTATCCAGATATTAAATCAACCCCTAATACTTTGTGTAAATACGTTAACGATATCTTGATATGTAGTTATGACACACTTTTAGGGCTATAATTAATTACCTTAGATGTACGTACGCTACCGAAAACACTAAAATTATTAAAAGTAGGAATAGTCACCAATTCTGTTAAATCACTAAAAGTTTGGTTTTTAGTAATCGATTATAAAACAAACGATATTAATGCAAATAGCAACACTTAGGCCTGGAAACAGTATTGGTTTGCAAATAGACAAATGCCAAGCCACAAATTTTTAACTTGGGTTAGATGTGATAGCTAATATATACCAATAAACGTGAGTCTAAATTAAATAGAAACCTAGTTATAATTCATTCAGTTTCACTTTAAAATAAATCTTTTCTCAGGTTTATGGCTAGATAACACAAATCCTGCTCGATACGTGGCAGCTTTCAACGCTCCATTAGAAGATTCGGCTAGATACACCAGATTTGGTTACGCAACTCTTCAGGCAGCTGCTAGGCTCAAACAGCTTTCCAGGTGAGTTACACTGTTATTATTCAAGTTATTTAATTCTAGTATAACAAGAAAGAGGATGCCCAAAATTCATATAAATAATATTGAATTTATTTCACTACAATCATACTTCGGTCTATCGTGGAGTTGTCGTGTGACACCCGTAAATCGTTTGTTATTATAAAATTGTTAAGTCAATGAAACAGAACAATAATCTAAATTAATAGTACTAGGTGTACATGAATAATAATCAATTTCGTGCCTACAAACCCGGTTAGGTTAGCTAAATGGTTGTACAATTCGAAAACATAGAGAATTCGTAGATTCCTCCTCAGAATAACCAAAAATATAACATTGCTGCTGATAATGTGAAAATATCGAACAATTACAATTCACAATGTAGTACATAGAATTAGCTAATAGATGGCGCTTAAAACAAATCACGATGGAGTATTACATATGGCGGTATCTACAATCGATTTTAACCCCTACAATGCGACAATGTATCATATCAAAAAGCTATTTAAATTTATCGTAAAGGAACAGGCGAGTCATCTGATGTTAAGTGATGATCACGGTCTATAAACACTTGCAACATCAGGAGATTCGCAAGTGCATTGCCAGCCTGTTTTTCGGGAGTGGGGTTAGAGGGGAGGGGAAAGGGGGAAAGGGAAGTGGTCCTCCGGCGCTCTCACTGACCGAACGAAACGCAACAATGCAAGCACTGTTACTTCACGTAGGTGTTTCTGTGGGTTCGGCGGTACAACCCCGAACGAGCCGACCCATTCATGCTGAAACCAGTAATAGCTTCAGCGTGACTCTACCACCTACATAATAGACGATTGTCTTAACTTCAAACAGTCACTATGATATAAAAAAAAGTGATATTCATCAAATTATGACGACATCAACTCTGCATTAAAGAAACAATCTGTTATCTGTGTCTTATTATAATTTAAATATTTATGAAATTAAGGAGTTATGTTTTGAAGTAAAACTTTAAATTTTGACCCGCAACCTTTTTTTGTGACGAAAAGTGTTGGGGGTAAACACTGTGTTAGATAGAGTGGGAGCAGTGTCTCGCTTGCCTTCGAGTATCAGAGAACAGTGAGACATACGCTCTTCTCGCTTTCTTTCTTTCTCGTTGTCCGTAGTTGCGTGTACAACTTTCAGGTGACGACGTAACGATCACTTAACACTATATGCTATTCAAAAGTAATCGATGAATATTTTTTCCCTGTAATACAAAAGTTTCACTTCTATCGCGTGTCTTTCCAATATATCCTGTTTTTTTGTTATATGTTTTGAGATAACTAAGTTGTACTTTATAATGTTTAGTATGAACTAAAAGACATTCTAGTGTAATCTATCTCATTTATTGTTTGCCTCGCTAAGCGGTATTTGCTACATAATTTGTTTTATTAACGTGTCCTTCTATAGTCTACCGTTTTTTTCTATCAACCGATGCATATACAGTAACTAAGAATTGTGCAGACCAGTGTGCTTAGTGTGAGTTTGCAAAAATATATCGAATAACTTTAACTATGCGATCACCGAGGTTACGGGAAATGTACCGAGACCCGAGTACATGCGAGTGTGAGTTCATTTTGTGTTGGCGATTCGTTTGATGTTGTCTCACCGTATAAAATGATTAGTTTGTTTTTATTATGTTGGCAATGTTAACGTCATATGATACCCCGACTAAATTGAAAAGTTTCTAAAAACAATATACTCTTCAACAAAACTAGCTACGCATCGATTTAGGCGGGTTACGTATACAAACGCAGATTTGTTTATTTACTTGTTAGATTCGTGAATGTTACATTTCTTTACTATTATCTATAAACTATACGTTTTAGACAAAATGTGCTACATTTATGTATACAAAATCGGTAATTTCGTTACAAAGAAATGTAAATTAATCAATGACATTACACGAAATTATATGAAACAGTAATAAGTGTTTGAGGTTATTAAATTTGGCATAAAATTTTATTCTTTTATTGAATTGGTGTTGTAATTATAGTGCTATTTATATATTTTAGACACGGATATAATATTAAGACCCAGGGAAGAGTTGGATTCTTTAACATGTAGAGTTAAATTGAACAAAAGGGCGAGAGAACACAAGAAGACTTCAAAAAGAGACAAATAAAAAATGGAAAGAGCAGTGGTGACTTTAATGCAGTGATGTCATGATTATATGGAAATGAGGTTGTAACAGGATGAAATTAAGAAATAAATGGTGCAAACACAAGACTGAGTTCTTACTACGAGTTACATTGAAAATAAAGGTAAATATTCTTGATCTTAATAAGTGGACTTTTTATCATATAAGTGCAATAATCGTGATCTCTACAAAATGTGCTTAATACACATGTGTCTGGATCCTATCAGGAGCTAATAGGGGTAGCAAATGTACTTTCATGAATAATGCATGTATGTAATGTATATTTTAGATCTAACATTTTAAACATATATCCATAGTTATTTCTGTGTATTTGTTTATTTAAAAATGTATATACATATGGTATATTCAAGAGTTACTGTAATAAATAAAACTAGTTACAATTTGTTTCAAATTGATATCTTTGAACAGACAACTTATGAGCAGGGTGACACAATTTTTACTAAATAATATAACTACTATATTCCAATTTAAACAAAATTATATATCTATAATTGGTACATATATGTCCTAACATACAGATGAATATATTTATTAATTCTTTCAGGTTTCATTGTAAATGCTGTGATTAGCTGTATTGATGGTAGTCATTTCATTGTGTTTGGACCTGCTAAAGAAGATGAACATCTTTATTACTATTGTAAACACTACCAGTCTCTTAAATGGATAAATGGTAAATATTATGTTAACTTAAGGAAATTATATGTATTAGAATGCCATAAATAATCTACAAATATTTTTTTCACGGCTGATTGGGTTGATGAAAACCTTATTATAGGTTATATGACTCACTGATATGGGATACAATATACTCAACTATATAACCATATAATTATTGCACCAACATGGAAAACGGTGTGGATTTTGCTAATATATATGTATATAGCCCGACATCGGTGTACCTAGACAGATTGCCAGTGCATTACTTACAATAAACAAATAAACGGTGAAAACATTTGTTTTTCACCATATACTTTGTAATTGAAATAGGAAAATTTAATACCATTATTTTTTTTATATCAATATTTATTTATTTTTAATTCCATAATATACATGAAAAAAATGTATGTAGATTCTATAATTGTATTTTATTTATATAGCAAATCAATGCATTATTTCACAGTAATAATATTGTTTAATTTTTTAGGAGATTGGCTTCCCATTACACCCTTTGTTGAAGATTCTAATTGTACATATTACTAATGGTGAAAAACAAATGTTTTCATCGTTTATTTGTTTATTGTAAGTAATGCACTGGCAATCTGTCTAGGTACACCGATGTCGGGCTATATACATATATATTAGCAAAATCCACACCGTTTTTCCATGTTGGTGCAATAATTATATGGTTATATAGTTGAGTATATTGTATCCCATATCAGTGAGTCATATAACCTATAATAAGGTTTTCATCAACCCAATCAGCCGTGAAAAAAATATTTGTAGATTATTTATGGCATTCTAATACATATCATTTCCTTAAGTTACCATAATATTTACCATTTATCCATTTAAGAGACTGGTAGTGCTTACAATAGTAATAAAGATGTTCATCTTCTTTAGCAGGTCCAAACACAATGAAATGACTACCATCAATACAGCTAATCACAGCATTTACAATGAAACCTGAAAGAATTAATAAATATATTCATCTGTATGTTAAGAAATATCAATTATCAACACATCAATTATATATAGATACTTACATAATTTTTTTTAAATTGAAATACAGTTATATTATTTAGTAAAAATTGTGTCACCATGCTTATAAGTTGTCTGTTCAAAGATATCAATTTGAAACAAATTGTAATTACTTTTGTTTATTACAGTAATTCTTGAATATACCATGTATATAAATTTTTAAATAAACAAATACAAAGAAATTACTATGGGTATGTTTAAAGTGTTAGATTTAAGATATACATATTCCTAACAATGCATTATTCATGAGAGTTTATTTGCTATATAATAGGGGTCTATTAGCCCCTGATAGGATTCAGACACATGTGTATTGAGCACATTTTGTAGAGATCACGAGATTATTGCACTTATATGATAAAAGTTCACTTATTAAGATCAATAATATTTACCTTTATTTTCAACGTAATTCGTAGCGATGAAGACTTTAGATTCGTTTGTCGTATAAGTTCTTTGCACAAACACTATAATGCTTTCTTTGTGAAGTTGATACTTTTTTTATAATATGAATCTCCATAAGATCTTCTAATGGATCATTGCTACTGCGAACTTTTGTATGAACAATGGCCATATTATTTCTTATATCTTGTGCTCTCAGTATTTTGAACATTTTCAACACAAAAATAACGTACTTCTATATAATTTATGCTATAAAAACACTTTTACGCTACAAAGCTAAACTTTTCACGACAAAAATCACAGTGAAACATATACTAGCGTATATATGAATATGTTTCGGTTTGGAACGTCAAAATGGCACTTCATTGTAACTCGCACTCGCAAATAAGTATTTACGCGCCTTTACGTACTCGCGCATACTCGTGTTTCGCAACTCGATACCTATAATGTAAACAAACAAAACTCGCACTCACAAACGATGTCTGACAAGCGAGCAACTAGATGGCGCTTTTAAAATCCCATACAAACCGTAGTGAACGTCAACGCGTTCGAGTGTGTACAAAAACTCACACTAAGCACACAGTATGACAAAAACGATCGCCAATGGATCCCATATCTCTTGATGGTCGCCGCTGTTTTAAGACTATGCTGTGGTTACCATTCAATTTAGTACCTACCGTCAATACACCGTACTTCTATTAAGAGAGTACAGTGACAATGAAAAAACAACAGCGTGTATCATTATGCACAAGCGGAGGAAGTGAAAATTCTTTGGCTTGTATGTATTAAATTATATATACATGAGAATGCTCATAAACTATATGAAGTCCCGTAGTATAAATACTTAACTATACATTTACTAATTTTGGTATATTACTACACCCAGCCAGACACTTATATATGCCAGACACTTACATACACACACAAATACATACCTAATGTGTTTTTAATTCAATTATATTACATCCAAACAATCTATATGTTTTGGTTTGATTTTTTACAACATTTTTTACTTTAAGTGTTGGCATATAACGTAAGTACTTAGTATTTTAGATTGTCTTGGATGCTACGTACTGTGTTAGAAATTTATTTGCCGCCTAACAATTTATAATAGCAATTAGTCAAACAATAAAGTCTATGCATCAAGTGTAACTCGAAGATAATCCGTCAAAATGGTGGCTTTTAAGGCAGCATCCCATCTCTTACATTTCCCTAGGAAGCGAACAAAGTCTATCTCACTCTATGGGTGACCAACAAGGGGCCACCAATGTAATGTGGTCCAGTAGTGAATAGGAATTTACAACATAATTGCAGGTTATATAAATGCTGATAATTATATTATATAAAGATTTATATTCTGTTAGGTAAGAACTTTTTGCCCCGGATTCCCTTTTTCAGATTACTTCCTACTGTCTTCTTTTTTTGGTCAATAATTACTTACCGTAACCATCAGATAGGCAGACGATATATTACATAAGTTCATTAAATTACTTTGATATTTACTCCATATGAGTATGTCCCGGAAACGAATTGCGAAAACTTGCAAACGTACTGTTAATCGTCGCCCGATGTCTCAAGTAACCTTTAATTTTATTCCGCCTAGCACTTTGCTCATATTAAAAACTAGCGACCCGTCGCAATTCCACGTAAGTGCCCAAGCAATTTATATATATTTACTACCCAACTTATATTTTAGCACTTTAATATTAGCAGTTCAGTAAAATTAAATTAAATGTATGTACTTATTTATCTACGTAAGTAAGAAGTTGTACTTTTTTAACTTAAAAAATACATTAACGGCAATTGATAACGTTTTAATTTTAAAATATATAATTAACATTAAAACGGCTTTAAAAATAATTTTCTATACATCTGAATACAGAAGTAAGATAACAATAAGAAGTAGAATAGAATAAATAATTATTTAAATGTATCAAATAATAACAATTTATAACGAAAAAAAAAATACATACAGACAGTTAACCTCAAAACAAATAAACCCTCAAAAAATCATAACAAAAAAAAAACTACTTTTATCACGAATCCTTGTAATAAACTCTCATTCACCACTATATACGTAAAATGATATAAAACATTGCAGATTGATATACCTTGAATACTGTAACACGACAACTTGACAGACAATAACCAACCAACTTCACGGTGTCGCTTTAAGGTGTCGGTATACGCGTGCATCGTAAAAAAATCATTGTTATCATTTTCCCGAAACGCACCAAAAGAAGTATAACATTAAAAAGCTTCATAAATTTGCTAAGAAAAAGCTTCATCGAACCCGGCTTCATCGGGTGGGCCAACTACAAAGAACCGGCGGGCCGCAGGTTGAGTATAGCTGTTCTAACCCTTAAGTTACACGTAGTATGGTCCTGGGAATAACAGAGAGACTAACATGCGAGATTATACTCTCAGAATTCCATTAGTATCATTATACAATCGTTTAGTATTACTTCAAGAACTTCTTAAGCAACTAATATTAACAAAGTAATAAGTTTAAGCTAGAGGGAAAATTGAATACACGCATAAATTGTAACCTTTGTCTTACAGGATGCATTCTAATGGATAAGTCGTGAATGAACTAACACTAACCTTTACGCAAACTCGTTTTACGTCCATATACCTACTTTAATTTAAGGGGTAGTGTACTATATTATTATTGTTTATTTTTACTATACACAAATTACAATTTAACAATCTGCAAACTTAGCAAGCTGACGACTAAAACAGAAAATCTGATGTGTTAAACTTATAAAAAAAAGTTACAACAATAAAGGCTATAAAAAATACGAGCTCATTCAACAAAACCGCATTCACTCTGACACTTACAAAGACACAAGTGTTCAGAGGCATTTTATTACTTCTAATGATGAAATTATAAAGTATAATATTTATATGACATATAATTTTTAAGCCCGAACACACCGCAATAAATGAACAAACGATCGTTGCCAAAACTATATTATAAAATATTAATGCAAGGCTATAAAAGGATGAATATTTATTATTAATTATCAGTGAGTGGACGAAATTTTACCGTATTTCAATACTGCCCCTTAACACTTCAAGCATTAAAAATACTTAGAATGTAATACATCAAACAATCCTAATACATTATCTATAATAAATAACATAGATCCTTGCTATTTGAATCCTTTCTAATGTTGCGTAAAGAGATGAGTTAATTATATGATTAATAGTTTAAAGTTGCAGTATCCATGAACCTGACAACAAATAACGCGTGCATTTTTAATTCATCTAAATACAATTAGATTAACTCACATTTTTTTATATAAATGTTATGTTTAGAACTAGCTCGTACTTGTGACTTCGATCTGTTATGAATACCAATTTCAAAACCAGTTTAAAAAATAAATAATAATTTAACTAATAGAATTCTGAAAATCTTATTATTTTTGTTGTTGTGGCTTATTGTTGTGATTGTTCTTCTGCTTCATCACCCATCAAACTCATGAACTCACTCACATAGACAATCAAAAGAGAGAATTTCTTAGAATTTTCGGTACGTCAGGCGAGGTAAGCACGCGCTAGATAATAAAGCAATAAAGCAACAAAACAACAAACAAAGGAACGTACTCAGCTCAAGTTCTTTCAATTTTTGGCAATTTAGAAAGTACTGCTTAATGCTTAATAACGCCGTATTGTTGTCGTTATTTAGAGTAAGCGTAATGTTAGAGGGCATCATTATATAGAAGATATTATGGTAAATCTAGTATCATTATATAAAGTTTGCACTGTATATGATAAAACTAGCTTCCACCCACGACTTCGTCCGCTTGGAATAGTTACCGTTTACACAGCACACGCAGCGGAAGCTCACAAAAGAAAAAAAAAGATTCAAAAATATTCTTCATTGGTGCTCCGCTCCTATTGGTCGTAGTGTGGCGATGATATATACGCTATAGCGTTCCTCGATAAATGAGCTATCAAAAGCTGAAATAATTTTTCAAATCGGACCAGTAGTTCCTGAAATTAGCGCGTTCAAGCAAACAAACTCTTCAGCTCTATAATATCAGTAGAACAGTATACATATATATATTTAAAAATATTTCAATTACATTCACACATATCTAAATACAATGTTCGTTTTATTACAGTACTTAAAATAATTAATTCCATATATGTAACAGATATAAAAAACATTTTTAATTATTTTTTATGCCGGCGGTGAAATTTTTACTAGCAGGGAGTGAAGCTGCCGCTGACACGATTTTAATGCAATTTCAAAAAGCACAGAGTCGCGAATATGACGACATAAAATTCGCTAATTATCAGACTCCTTCACGAATAAAATCTTATGAAGCAACATAAAAATTTCGTCACTAATGTGAGAATTCATTCGAGATTCTGATATCATTAGCAAACGTAATTTGTGAAACTACGTCATTATATTTGGTAAGGAGTCGAAAATTACACGATCTTTCCATTATAAAGACGTTATGATATTAACATGAAAGTGTTTTGTAAATGTCAGACGATCGCTTTTAACTTAAAAAAGATATGGGATCATTAATATAACAACTTACAATATAATACGTTATAGTTACGTAATACGTAACAAATTATTGAAGTGAGACTTCTTTTGGGACTAGTGTTGCCCAAATGCGAGACCAAGACAAGACTTGACTTGGGCCTGGTATTGGTCTTGCGTCAATACATCTGGTCTTGCTTTTGCTATTGCGCTCTCAGGTACAGGTATATATACATTTTGAGCACATAATTTTAGATATATATATAAGAAAATCCAATCAAATTAATTAAATTCACAATGAACAATAATTTGTAGGAATATTTACAGGAATAAAAATTTGCAATTTCTTCGCGTGGGATAATAGTAGGAGCTTTTGGAGCGACTTTTGAGCATAATATTAATTACCTTTTTTTTCTTGAAGTGGACAAACCAAAGAATAGAAATAAGGCTAGAGAGATGCAAAAAAAGTTTGAGACGATTTCCACTATTAAAATATAATTGACAAAAATCTCATTTTTTTCACGATTTTAGTAATTTTCAAAAAAATTGTTTATTACTCCTCGTCTACGTCTTAAATTTTTTTTGTGGTGCAATTTGGAGGGTCTTTTAAAACATAATAAGCTATAATAAGCTATAAATATTTTCGTAAGAGACTTGAAAAAAACTTTTATTTGCCACACTATTATTCATAGTTTTTTAAGTGTGGATTCATTTAACCGATATTTCAAGTTTTTTGTTTTTTTTTTTCTCGAACTGACTACACTATTCACATTGCAAGATCTTAACAGCTTCACCGGACTACGAATATTTCAAACATCATCAATTATCGGATAGGAATGTCGTTAAAGAAAACAATCATGGCTCAATAATTAACGTGTTGGGATATCGATTGACTTCGGTTCAAAACCCTGGAATTAACTAAAACTTTCTGTAAAGAAAAGCACAAATGAAGCCATTTATGAGATCCTCTAAGCTTAACATGTTCACTACTTTAGCAAAGTTTTTTTTCTTGACAACCAATCTTCTATAAGTAGATTATTACTGCCATTGTCGACTAGATAATAATATTGCAAGTTTCTTGCGATCATTTCAATGAACTAAAAAGATGGTGGCTGTCTTGTTAGAACTTTCCAGGGAGTTTTTGTGACCAGTCAGAATCCATTCTCCGTGGTATTATTTCCCATCCACTTCAGTTGTGCAAAATAAACGAACTATATTACGTAAAACACCACCAATATAACAAAATATACAGCCAAATAACACAAGGTTATGAATAAAATATAAAGTCTATTACATGACATTCCAAGATCTATCCCAAAACTCCTTTAGAAAAGTTACCTTTTAAGACCTGAATGTCAAAATGTCGGGTCGTGTTTTTAAATATCTAGCTATTATTTTTCTGTTATAATTTTTTATCGCATAATTTGTTATTATTCTGATTTTTCAAATTTTGTAATAGATACGGCATTTTTTATAACTTGCACTGATAACAGTGCTGATAAGTGGCACTTTAATTACAAAACTGTTTTATTCTTGTGCTATTTAATCCTTCTGTATACTCTTTGCTTTTGAAAGATTTGATAAACGCTTTCTTTTGGGCATTGATCGTACATTTTTACCCAATCAAATCGAATTACACAGCAGTGGTACGTTCACACGTTCGATTACCGGTTTTTGCTGTAATATTTTTTATTGATATCACGTTGAATTAAATAATATACCGTTATGGAATATCGTAAACGGTTATGAGATAACGGACTCCGCGGGTGTTAAGCGGATATAAAACTTTAAATCTCATTTTAAGTATATTGCATACGAACTGGATACCCGCCACTTCGTTATCCTGTTTATATGTAGATATGAGAATGTGTCATATTCTGGAGTTTGCAGATGTATATCTTATCAAGCGAGGAGATAGCCTTAACCCTTGGACTGTCTAAAAACCATAAAGGCTTAAGCTCCAAATAAACTAGTCAACAGACTGTTGGCTGCATAAGGTTAAAAAGTATGTACTGTAACATCATAATTAATATTAAAAAGTAATGGTTTCAGCATGAATGGGTCGGCTCGTCCGGGGTGGTACCACCCTCTCATAGAAAACCGACGTGAAGTAACAGTGCTTGCATTGTTGCGTTTCGTTCGGTCATTGAGAGCGCCGGAGACCCACCTCCCCTCCCCTCTCCTCTCTCCTCTCCCTTTCCCTTCCCTAACCCTTCCCTCCAAAAGATGGCAGCGCACTTGCGACTCCTCTGGTGTTGTTAGTGTCCATGGACGGTGGTGATCACTTAACAGCAGGTGACCCACCTGTTCGTTTGCCACCTACGACATAAAAAAAAAAAAAAAACATGTAAGTAACAAGTACGCGAAAAATGCAAGTAAGTAAATACAAATCAATCTCTTACAAAAAGAGGATATTATATAATGTATAAATAATATCTAAGACACAGTATACGAAAGACTGTTTTTTACATTAAGTTCCACGCGGGTGAAGTCGCGGGAACAACTCGTCAACAAAACAATATCATAATACGATATCAAACGAAACTCTTTTACAGAACTAGATATGTTGTCTAACTCGTTCATTGATTATACGACGAGTTAATTATACGTGGGTAACATCGCGTGTCCTCCGCGGGGGTATCCGCAAACTTCATTGCCAATTACACAACACGGCATTGGCCTAAGAACGTGTTCCGATTGTCTATTTCGCGTCATTTAATGGGACATACGTCATCATTATAACACCACACAAGACACGAAGGTCGTCTATTACTAAGCATTTATAGGAAACTTCCAACTTTACTTGCGACTCCACTACAAACGCGATTATTGTATTTTGGAAGTATACATATAATAGCAAGTTTTAAAAGTGAGTTTTTGCCGGGATTTTGGATTGTCATGTAGTGGATTTTATATTTTATTCAAAATCTTGTATTATTTGCCTCTATATTTTGTAATATTGGTGGTGTTTTACGTAATATAGTTTTGTTATTGTGTACACGTGAAGTGTATGGGAAATACGACCACGGAGCTTCGATTCTGACTTGCCACAAAAATCCCTTGGAAAGTTCTGAACAAGCAGGCCACCATCGTCTTAATTCATTGAAATGATCTCAAGAAACTTATAATACCACTAGCAGTGCTCGCGACTCCGTTCGCGTGGAACCTAATGTAAAAAAACAGTGACTTATAAAATCATCATTCATTACATTAGATTCTACGCGGACGGAGCCGCGAGCACAGCTAGTGGTATTATAAGTATATAGTAATATAAGTAAATGAACTGAATACAATTAAGTCCATTTACTTATCTCCTTTTATCACGTCAAAAAATCTAAAAAGTTTTTTTGAAGTGAAACTTCGTTAGGCGCATGAGGATAAAATTTTTACAGATGTAACGTCACGGATGTATGCAACGGAAGTGACGTCATTTGCAGTAAACGCAGATTTTTCATCTATTTTTCAAATCTCGGAAATCTAAAGTTTTAGATTTGTATAAATATAAACGAGACTTATAAATTAGTTCGCCAAAGAAGTTTCACTTCTGACATGTGTACATTGTACGCACGCATTTTTTTTTTAATTGTAGCACAGCAAAGTGACTGCACTATGCCTGATGGTGAGCACAGTACAATCCAAAAACAATGGCGACTACCGAGAGATGCGTTATCCCTCGCCGGTCGCCGCTGCAATGCCGGCCTGCGTGAGCAAACAACCACCCCCCGTGTCCAGAGGTGACTAGTGTTAAAAAGTAAAATGCACATTACCTATCCGACAATGGCAGTAATAATCGACTAGAAAATTGGTTGGCAAAAATGAAATAAAATGAATTTATTGTTAACATAAAAAATTGACATCATTATTGCGTATCGTACTGTCATCGTGTGTATAATTGTTAATTATAAATACGCGTTACAATAAATCGGTAGATCTGAAAGCTGTCTACGCAACTCTCTAGAAAGTTGAATGGAAGTTACCTGCCTGTTATCGGCAAAAACTTGTTCCGAGTTGTATGAGAAACTTCCAGGCGCACTCTCGTTGCTGTCGCATTAAATGCTACTAAAATTTCTTGAATAATATTCAAGATGATATGATGAAAAGATTTGAAAAATGATTCTTGAATATTATCATTATTATGTTGATGTAGTATTTCTATAATTCGCAGTAGGCTTTAGAGAACTAACAAAACATCAATCAAGAATACACAAATGTTAATTAAATGACACTCACGAAGACCGTGAAGAATCTTTCCATCAACGAAATAATTTTCAGAGTCAAATCAGTAATTCTAGATATTAGGTACTTATTACCATTGTATAACAAAATATGATATGCAAATCCTCGATCTTTTACTGATTAAATTATTTTGAATTGAGCCATGGACGTCTTCATATTGGTCTTGGCTTCTCTAACAAGCGCTTTTCACTTTACCCCTACTCCGCGGCCGGCTGTAATACGATATTCGATAGATAGATAAAACCACGATAAATATTTTCATTAATCTGTAATTTAGTCACAAATTGCCAGTAGAATTGTTTCAATACAGTATCCTTTATGGGAATGACGATGAAAACAAGTTCACGTTATTTATGGACTCGGAAATTTCTATCGTGCAGGAAACCTCGGAGAATTCTTCCACCTTTAGAACGTTGTACGTGATTCTGGTTATGTCAATCCAGAAATATAGTATACTAGCTGACCCGTGCAACTTTGTCTGCACCAAGTAGGTTACTACCGGTTTCAATTATATATTTAAACGCAAAAAATCTTAAAAAACCTAATAACCGATTACAGCGACACCTGCAGTTCTCAATTGTGAATCCAAACTATTTAGGAGCTGACTATACCCAGTTGGTATGTGAGAAATCTTTTAAACTAAGCCTAGCATCCATTTGCAGCATCACCAATCAGGTCCAATTTAGTTGTTTGTTCTATAAGAATTTGTAAGTATACGTGAAAACTGCATCCAAACGTAATCTTGTCAAATTTATTTTACTTTTGACACATAGCCCATCATCTTGTTGACTGAGATATTAAACTTAGATATATATGGTGTCGCGGACTTCTTTGTAAAGGTAATGAATATTTTTGCCCTAGAATTTATTCTTTTATTTCAAACCGTTCAAGCAGCGCACGTCATATTATAGAATTTTGCTAATTTTAATTATATTTATCGTGATCAATTATTGAAAATATATATGTAGCAAAAAAAGAGGTCTAATATACTTTTCTAACAATGAAAGACTTTTCAAAATCTGATCAGTAGTACCAGAGATTACCCCGAACATCCAAACTCACTAACTTCAACTTTTTAATATTGGAGTTTAGTGGAAACGAATTCTACCAGTGTCAAGTCAGTCATGGGAGAGTCACTTTATAGGTAGTATTAAATTTTTATTATATAATTTAACTCTTCCAGATTAGGCCACTGAAATAAACAAAGACATACTCAACACTTACAGACATCATGCTTTAAATAAATATATATTTACATAATAATTACTGTTAGTTATTGCGTTACCTTAAAGTTTAATTTTATTAAAACTTATAAAATTAGCCAGAGTTTTGGCAAAAAGAGAAAATACACACCTTTGTGCTTTTGTTAAAATCTGACGAACGTATATTGTTAAGTAAAAGATCCATACAATACAATACAAAATTGGGGCAATTAAAACAAATGTGTTCTAGAGTGCCTTCATCCAACCCACATTTACATATTAAGTTGTTCCTGATTCTGTGCTCTGCAAGATAGACTGGAGAGCACACCTCTACAGATAGATCGTCATATAAATATATATTTATTTAGGACATTATGTCTGTGAGTGTTATGTTTGTCTTTGTGTATTTCTGTGGCCTAATCTAAAAGAACTAAATTATATAATATAAAATTAATACTATCTCCAAAGTGACTGTCCCATGACTGACTTGACACTGGTAGAATTCGTATCTATGAAACTCTCATATTAAAAGTTTGAAGTTTGTGATTTTGGGTGTTTGGGGTAATCTCTGGTACTACTGATCCAATTTAGAAAATTCATTCATTATTAGAAAGGTATATTAGATAAATACGATACACCATATATCGAAACTTAATATCTCAAACAAACAAAATGTTTTTATGTGAAAAACAAAATATGTATTACAATTACAAATTACAAAAGTTATTAGATACATGTTATACGTATACTATACAAATTCTTATTAAAACAAACTATTGGGCGCCCAGTGGTCGACATTCGACCATAGTTCATTGATTTTTTAAAGTTTGAATTTTATTAGGGTTAATATCATTGTTGAATGTAGAATGAAAAAGGGTAATTGGAACGTAAGAGTAAAATAATACATACAGTCGAGCATAGCAACCTCCTTCGCAACCTTTTTGGATGTCCTTTATTGACAGATGTCAAAATGTCTTTTTTATTTACATGTGTGTATATGTTGTATAAAATTGAAGCAGTAGTATGACTAATGCATATTTTAATGTACTTCTATGCATTTTATATAAAATAAATAGCTTTCTGCACTTCTCCTCCATATAAACTTTAACTATGTCAAATTTCACGTTCATCTGTTCGCCCAATTCCGTTAAAAAGGGATACAAAGTTTAGGCTTCACGTATTAATATATATGATGATACCTAAATCAAAATGGAAACTTCATGGAGATAAAGTTTACTTTTTATAGCAAATTAATTGATGAAGTTGGTTGGAAGATAATAATAGCATAGAAACTATAAGCCAGTAAAAGTATTGCGTTGTTGTGAGGATAGTAAATGAAGAGTGGAGGTGAGGTCCACAGGAGCAACCCAGTGGAAACCGGAAAGACATTTCTTGCCGATATATATAGGATAGTTTGGATTCACAATTGGACCCGGTAAGTGATGCTACAATCGGTTTCTAGACTTTTTATATTTTTTCGCGTTTGGAAATAAAATTGGAACCGGTAATAACCGATTTGGCGCAGACGAAGTTGCGCGGCTCAGCTACTATTGAATATAATTTAATTCTATATTATTTTATTCAGTTATTTAAGATCTTAGGTACATTTTACATTTACATATACAATTACATTTTATATATACATATTTACATATAAAATTTTTACATATACAACTTTAACGCTTCGAACAGCTGAAATGATAACTCTTTCGGTCATCACGGATGTAATTCTGTAATATCTGTAATTCAAACATAATTCTTCTGTGCGTACCTTTGTCACTGAACACCTCCCAAACGGCTAGTCCGATTTTGATGAAATTTGTATTTGTTGGATTGGGTCCCTGGCTGGTTTAAGATCACAATTGGACCCAGCAGATAGTACTGTGAATTGATTTCGGGATTTAAGTGAAATTTATTTAGCCACGTTGAGGAATTTTTGGTAGAAGAAAAACTTATGGGTTCGCGTCACCGATGAGTTCGACATGCTCGTGACGTATTGTGCTTGCGTCAGACTAGCGACACGTAGTAAGTATAGCGGCCTGTGTACATATAATTTTGCTATTTTGTATTGAGCTTGTGAAACCCATCATATGTTTAATTAATAAAACAATTTTATACAAATTGTTTAAAATTATTGCTCGGAGTGCCAATACATGTAAAAGCCAGACTTATGTTAATAATTTCAATTAACAAGTTATGAAATTTAAAAAAATCCTACTATAATAGATTTCAAAATTCAAAAAAGGAAACAGTTATTCCATTGTTTTGGGTTCTCAGTTTTTCAGCAGTCCTTAAGACTGCCTGGACTTTTTTTTAATTATCGGCGCACAACGATGTCTACCGTGCCCTCTCCAGTTCTATATAAAATTTTGTTCCATCTGCCCTTCCAATTCATCCGGTATTTGATTTGTGTAGTTCTTTGTTTTAATAGCTTCTTCTCTACTTCTCTCTTTACCTAATATAGGCTTTTTCTACACGTTTCCAACATTTTGTGTCTAAAATATGCATATTTTCGTACTGAGGTAAGAACCTGCGGACATCAGACTGATGTTCAATGAACTATTCGTAGTTTCATATAGTATAATCTTATCTACTTTCACGCGTACGATATAAATATAACTAATATGTTCTGTCGAATGTTGTCGTCTCACTCGCACCTTTCACTTTCAAGAGCAAGGTTCGGCTTTCACTGCGCCGCTCATGCGTGCCCACTTTCGATTTTATATCTACCTCTGTCTGTCACCTTCCTGATAAAGTTTATCGAACTTACCCCAAAGAAATTTAACTACCAATTTGTACTACTGTTCAAAAAAGATAAAGTTTTTGCTATTTTAATGTAAATGTTTAGCAGTGAAATTATTTTTTGTCGCTGCTCTCTTTCAAAGGTGATAAGTGAAAACCAGTTTTGTATTTTAAGATCGAATTTGAAGTTCGATACGTATTGTGTAAGAATGATAATTATGTACTTGTATAGGTCGAAATACTAAAAAAATAATATAGTGGTGGCGTCATAATAATACCTAACAATGAGATAATTGTCACACATTTGTAGTAATTATGAACGCAAAGAATTCGCACCCAAATAGCTTCTTCTCTTAATTTATAACAGACCTATAAAATATAATTTAAGGTATTACTGTTCTTTCTTAACATCGTATGAAAACCAACAACTATACCTACAAACTTGAAAATTCACAGCTACAAATAACAAATAATTTTTCATTTCATATAAGAAATAGCTTTAATTCGGGAATCGCTTTTTGGCTATTTCTCGGAGTTGTTGAGCTATTTTTATGTGTGAATTATATAATATTTTACTTTATGTAAATTACGAAATCACAATCAAAATGGTTTTCGATATTAAAATTGCAATAAGCATAAAAACCTCATGTGTCCCGCGCTATTAGTTCTTAAAACGTATAATTTGTCCATATGACAGAAAAAGACAGAAAACACGAGCTTAATTTGCACTCTGCGTAAATAAATATTTGAATTTTTGACTTGGAATTTTTACACAGTTGACAATTGGCAACTGCATGTGTTTAACGATTTATCTCAAAAATACTAAAGTTTTTAGTTAACTACCACCTTCAAATTGTATATCTCTACCAGTCTTATTTGGAATTTTAACGCATTTAAACTTAATGATTTACTAAGAAACGACTTATTTAATATTACAAATTGAGGTAATTGCTCGCCGCCATTTTGTTTTTTTAGTAGGTACAGATAATAATTTATTTATACACACGTTATTCTATTGTCAAAAGAACAATACGATATGAAAGCGGTGGTTTGAAAGTTAATAGTGACTTATTATAAACACAACATGATACCTAAGGTATTGTTTACATACATTTTCTAGATTTATTTCAGAGTTTTGTATGCCTTTTAAAGATTATAGTTTTAAAGCAAGTATTAATAAATATGGTTAACTAAAAATACCATTTTATTATGATGTATAATTATTTATTCTTTAAATATGATCAAAACACCAGTATACATGAACTATTTACAGTCCGTTAGGAGTTAAAAAGAGCATACATACACTTGTAATGGGTATTTATTATACAGACGAAAGGCCTAATGAAATAAGCTAAAGGCCATCATTATAGGATGGCGTCTGGAAATGACGCCCCTCTCTGAGCATCTACACTAAATACGAATATAATCTATGTTCACATGTTATACAAATGATAGCTCTAGGGCCTTCTACATGAGCTTCCGGCTGACACAGGTGCTTTCGGGGCATGGCTGCTTCGGGCGCTACCTGTGTCGCATTGGCTGGGAGCCGACTCCAGGGTGCCATCACTGTGGCTGTGTGGATGATTCCGCGCAGCACACGGTGAGTGAATGTACCGCCTGGGATGTGCCACGCTACGAGCTGGTCGCGGCCATCGCGCTCCCGATCGTCGTTAATAAGATGGTTGAGAGCGAGGCCGGGTGGCTCTCCGTCGCCTGCTATTGCGAGACTGTCATGCTTGCAAAGGAGGCGGCGGAGAGGGAGAGGGAGTGGACCACTAGACTCCCCTCCCGCGATCGACGAACCACTCGGCGGCGATGGGTAGGTGATGACCTCCGGCCGCCGTAGTTGGGGCCTGGGGGCGATGGACAAGGGCATGCCCGTCGCCCTGGCAGTTTAAACTGCACAGGTTCATATGGTGAAGGCGCATTGTGCCGATGCGACTCCCACAGTTCGTCAGGGGGTCTAACACTCACTCCCCCTTTGAGGGGTCTACCATCTCTGACCCCTCAGACCGCAGTCAGGGCCTCTAGAGGGGCTTACACCTGTCGGGGGAGCATACGCAGTGCCAGCCGGCAGTCCCTGCTCCCCCACCTAAAAAGGTATATGAAGGCACCATGGGGTTTTAGTCCGTGCAAATCGGACATAACCCATCCTCAGCTGCCCGACGGGATGGGAATCTGTTAGGGATCTCCCCATGTATAAAAAAAGGGCCTTCTACATTATTTTTTAATACAAAACATTTATATTCTTACGAGTAATAACAATAATTAAGTGTACGAAACAGTTCCTTGAATAATATAACAAACTAACATAACAAATAATAGTATAACAAAATTTTTCGATAAATATAGCTTTGCAATGTACTTATATTGTCTAGCTTCTTTAATTCTCAAGCCTGTCACAGTGACACTTTGTAGTGTCTCATTCTTATATCAACTAGCATATATTCAGCTTCCTATCAATGTCTCACAGTTCCAAATAAGGTAAATTCTTCACTCCATCTCTCCATCAAAAATCAATAAGATAATATATCGATATAAAATTAATAATCAATCCAGACAGAGCCGCAACTAGTTCCATGCAAAAAACTAATAACAACACAAAGGTAGGTATATCATTCTAAACAAAGGCATCATAGAATTTGATTTCTATTTCTCACTATTGTACAGTTACCTACTCATTGTTTTTCTTGGTCTATATCTAGATGAAATTAGGTTTCATTTATGTATTGTTTGAAGCTAAGACAAAGTATATCTTTACGCTATATATTATTTAATTGTTATAAGCAAATAGACCAAAAAAATTTCGTACAATCTTTTTCATAAACGATTTTTTTAAATATATACAATACAGACCCTTACGGTGCATATAGGAATTCAAATAATATCGTAATTTACAATTATCAAAGATATTAAACCACTATGTACAGTTACAACTTGAAATTGTTGGGTAAAACTATTTTTTTTTTGCCTCCTATGCAAACGAACAGTTAGGTCATCCGATACTAAGTGATCACGACCGTCCATAGACACTTGCAACACCAGGGGGAGAGGAGATCCAGCGCTCTGACTGACCGAACGAAACGCAACAATGCAAGCACTGTTACTTCACGTCGGTGTTTCTGTGGGTCGGGTGGTAGTACCCCGGGCGAGCCGACTCATTCATGCCGCAAACAGTAATAGCTTCAGCGTGGCTCTACCACCTACGGAACCACCTCTTAGTTAGTTGATAGTGTGTTCGGACACCACGTCGATGGACGAAGGTTCGAATCCTAGCAACTGAGTCGGAGCGCACGGTGAAGGAAAACATCGCGATGAGATCGTAGCATGGTGGTAGGGCTTTTTCTAAGTCCAGCTGGCTAGCTACCACCCTCAAGTTGAAGAGCTGTCGCCAAGCACCTGTTGGTGTGTTCCGGCACACGCACTTGAGAACCTAACTTAAGTTTAACCTGTATACCATCTTAGACTACAACGTCATTTATCATATGAGATTGTGGTTAAGCGTGTTAAGTTGTGGTTGTTGTGGTTAAGTCTCTAGAAACCTATTCAACCAACTCTACAGTAACACGTCCAAAACCGCGAGCAAAAGCTAGTATTTTATAAATCCAGATCTTTTAAAGTGGTTAATTACTACCAAACGTTAAAAGAACTCGTGCCCTGTATTGAGACTTTAAAATCATATTGGAAAACTAAAGTCGTACATGCAAGTCCAAGCCTACTACCGTTATAATTGTCCGCACAATAGTGGTCTCGTAATCTGCTATTAAAAACTGCTAAAATAATTACACGATAAAAAAACAGTTCTCGTGTACCCATTCTAGGAAATGATTATCGGAAAAACTACCTGTTATTATTAAATTGAAGCAATGAATTCCAAATAGCACAAGAAGCGCTATTCGACATTGCAATACCCTAATAATTCCATCGACACGTACATGTATACAATAAACTTTTCTCTCTCTTAGACTTTCTCTGTTCTTAGAAACTCTTGTTCTTAGAAATTCTTAGAATTTTTGGCTAGACCTTACTCTGTCATCAAACAAGACAGATATTTCTAGAAATGATTGAAACGTATCTTATTACTTATTTCTAGACACCTGCAACAATTTTTTTCACAGAAATCTTAAAAGTACAGACACGTTAGATGTACATTCTTATTATATGTATAGACGTGAAAACATCTGTTAATATATTAAGTAGGTACAGTGATACGGAGCAGGGGTTACGTCTTGCGCCTCGGGAAACTGCAGCGCTAAGGTCTCAATTTCATCAGGTTCTTGTGGTGGAAGAGTGGTGTCGACGACTTGAGCAAACCAACTGGGGCGTGGTTACGATCGAGGCTGTTCGCCAAGTCTTGGTCGAATGGCTCACCAGACGACACGGCACCCTAAGCTTCCGGCTGACACAGTTGCTCACGGGGCGTGGTTGTTTCGGGAGATACCTATATCGCATAGGCCGGGAGCCGACTACCGGCTGCCATCACTGTGGCTGCGCGAATGATTCTGCGCACTACACATTGAGTCAGTTTTCTGCCTTGGACGTGCCACGCAGCGAGCTAGTCGCAGCTATTGCCCGGATCTCTCGCTCCCGACTGTCATTTTTAAGATGGCCGGGTGGATCTCCGCCGTCTCGTTCTGTGAGATAGTCATGCCCGCAAAGGAGGCTGCGGAGAGGGAGAGGGTGCGAACGATTAGACTCCCCTCCCGCGGCTGACAAACTACGCGGCGGCAACGGGTAGGCGATGACCTCCGGCCGCCGTAATTGTGGTCTGGGGGCGATAGACACGAGCATATCCGTCGCTTCGGGCAGTTAAACTGCACATGCCCATGTGGTGGATGAGATGCATTATGCTGATGCGACTCCCACAGTTCGTTAGGGGAGGTAACACCCATTTCCCATTTTCATCTTGACCCCTTAGGCCGCAGTTTGGGTCCCTTAGGAGGGGACAACACCTGTTGGAGGAGCAGACGTAGTGTCGATTAGACAGTCCCTGCTCCTCCGGCCAAAAGGTGTAAGAAAGTACCATTGGGTTTTAGTCCGTGCGACTCGCGCATATCCATCCGCTACTGCCTGGCGAGATGGATATCCGTTAGGGATTTCCCCATGGAGAAAAAAAAAGGTACAGTGATAGTCATCCAAACTTTCTTGTGTCAAACAACATACCGTCAGATTTCAATCGGTAATTTTTTCAGATTCAGATTATTTATTTTCCTACTTTTTTGATAAACACATTAATGGTATTAATTATGAATATATAATTAAAAAATCTTTTGTCTATTCAATCTGAACGATTTAACTCGAAAGCTATTTGAATGATTCTAATAAAAAATTGTCTCCCAAAAATGTATGTTATATCGTCATTGATAAATTAAAAGAATTGTAAACAATATTTTATAATTTGTAATATATAACAAAAAACCAAGCTAATTATAAATAAATATACATTATATTTTGCATACATATAAGTATAGCTATCTCGCTTAATTGTAGTAAAATATAATCCGAGTTTAGTATAGTTATTACAAAGTACATTTGAAGTTGTGAGACTTTCGTTTCAAATTGCTTGTCTATTACATACATGGTACTCATTATATTGAACAAAAAAATGTTTCCGGAGGTCGTACACAGCGTGTTGCACTCGATTTCCGTTCTCATGTGTATAAATGTATTTAAGCACTTAACCAGCTACATGCAGGCAATTGTTACTAGGTATTATACTTTTTAATGTCTTAATAAATCTCAGAAAGTAGAATCTCTACAAGGTTCAACAGTACAAGCACTATTGACTCATAATATTATAAACCTGAAGGGTTTGTTTGTTTGGTTGAACGCGCTAATCTCAGGAACTACTGGTCCGATTTGAAAAATTCTACCAGTGTTAGATAGCTCATTTATCGCTAAGAGTAATAGGATCACCAATGAAGAATGTTTCAAATTTTTTTTTTCCTTTTGAGAAATTCGCTGCGTTAGCCAAAAGTAACTATTCCACGCGAACGAAGTCGCAGGAACAACTAGTATTCCAGAATTTTTATTCTACGCGAAAAAAACGTTTTTACGTAAAGAGTAACGAAGCATCTAACCTCAAATATACTATTGATTAAAATTGAGTGGCTCTCTTCTTTTAACACCAAAGTGACTGCACTGTGTCTGACGATAAGTCTCTTAGAAGTCATGTATCTTGCCTAAGAACAGACATTGCCACTGCTGAGTTGCTCTAATTCGCTTACTTCCATGGCTTACTTGTGGTATTTTGCTGTTGAGAACAGCAGCTGAGATAACCATCATATTTCCATTACAAAATCGGGCAGTTCAAGGAATTTACAATACAGGACCACACGTATCATTAAAAGCGAAGTTTCAGGAATTCGCTACCGTCGGTTTACCTCCCAGGTACAAGTACTGGAGTACCGGAGAGCGCCGGATAACCCACCTCCCCTCTCCCTCACCCCTTACCCACTTCCCCTCACCCCCCAAACACAGGGTGGCAACGCACTTATGACTTTTCTGATGTTGCAAGTGGTGATCACTTAACATCAGGTGATCCACCTGTTCGTTTGCCTCCTGTGATATAGAAAAAAACAATTATTGGTAGTTTAATATATGGCCACAAAAACGTAGAAAAATTAGATTTTTTTTATGTAAGTGGCAAACGAACAAGTATGTCATCTGATGTTAAGTGATCACCACCGTCCATGGATTTAGTAAAACACCGATATGATTTAATTTAAATACAAGAAACAATAACAAATTCATAATACAATGTCTCAGATTGTATAAAACCAGTAGGTAACTTTTTTTTTTGGTAAAAAAGTCAGGTTTTACTACAAAGTGCCAAAGCACATTACTGATTTTCCGGTTAATAAGTTCAAGCAATGTGTCAAGCAGGATTTGATGCCAAAAAACGGTTGAATCAATATATGAGGAATGGTGATCTCTAGAATTAATATACCTCTCTGTGCATCCGTTAAAAACGAAACCTCAAAGTATTTTTATTTTATTTGTATGTTAAAAACGTAAACCTAATCGAATTTGTTTTTGGTTCTTATCGATGACTGGGTCGCTTTCCGAACCGGTGGTAGAGTTCTTTCTACGTTCACAAGTTCCTTGTCATTTATGATTTTGATCTCCTGAAATAATCGCATCCCGATAGCATCTTCGTCCTGTAATGTTAGTAAATCTACAATTAAATATGCTTATTAGATGACGAAAGACACAAATAATAATCCAGTGTTAACTATACGTAACCAACTGTATTTATTATACATAAAAAATATAAAGATGGTTGTCTGTTCACAGTTCAACATATACCGACTGGATGACTTTGTAACGCTTTCTCTAATTTCATATAAGGAATGGCTTTGATATTTTAATGCAAATAATTATGAAGTAATGACACCCGTGCAAGTCACCGATCGTAAGTGTCTGGTAACGGAGCGTGGCCGTCATGAATTACGCAAACATTTGACTAAGTAGATATTAAGACCGTGGTGCTGTGAACTCAGAATACTAATTGATAGTAGTAATAGATGCGGTATTTGATAAAGGATTTATTTATTTACTTAATAAAGATTATTTTATATTGCCCGAAACTGACTTTAAGTCATTTGTGAAAACTTTATGAAAAATGTATATAGAAAGAAAAAGAAAAACTTTTTTTAATTGACGGCTTAGTTTCACCTACGCGAATATATCGCGTAAATAACATTAATATTTTTTTTTTTTTTTCAAAAAAAAATTTAACTAACATCAATATGAAAACCCAAGAAGCTATTTTATTAAGCTATTATATAAGCAAGAAGCATTATAAAGTCGAAAATAACTAGATTAACCAAATTAAATAAATCGCACCAATCCGAAAATAATTCATTAACCTTGACACGTTGTCGACGCCCTTTCAGATTGAAAAGAACCACTCAATAGCTGATTGTGACATATTGAGAGATGAAAGAAGAGAAGATAATAAAATATCATGATCTACACAGTTAAAAGCATTGCTAAAATCAAGTAATCAAGTATCAGTAATTCAAATACAATTATTGAAATCTGTTTAAAATAGGCCAATTTTAGACGAGAGGTGGGTGAAAATAAAAAAAAGGGTTTTCACCACCTTTGCGGTTGAATATTATCTTCGAATTTATATGGGATCACCTATCCCTGAGTATAGCAAATTAAAACAAAAAAGGAATCATTAAAGTCGGTTCACTATTGACGACGATATCAATTAGCATTTAAAAAAAACATAAAGCTGGACATAGTAACCTTCTTCTTTTTGGAAGTCGGTTAAAAATAACAATGATATAGGGGGCATTTCACGTCAAGCGGACGACCAAAAAAAATTGAAGTCGTGAATTTTGTTTATACTCTGGTCAGTTATACTTCTAATAGACGTGGATGTGTACACATAATATTTTTTTTATATGATGCATTATTACTGAGCTATAAGATTTTAAAAATTTACTAAGAACGAAGTCATCACTTTTTGGATGCTTATTATCTGTATCAATTAATTTGTAAAAAAAACTAACAAGTATTGCTTCTTATAGTTAAATAGTTGAAGTTTTTAATTGTTTTGTCAAATTCTAAATTTGAGTTTGTTTACGTATAGTAAACCGGAAGTGAAAACTCCAAATCAATATTTAAATAATTTCGACACTTTTCAAAAAAATATTTTTAACCTTGCATTAAAACTTTAAATGTATGAATTCTTTACAAAAAAAATTAAAACGTGATCGCTAATAGTTTACGACTTACAGCATATAGAGTACATACACATAGCTATGAGCAGTTTCTAAGCAATCGAGTTTATGCGCTAACATATTATTCCTTCATTTTAACATGCAAAAATATAAAAATAAAAGTAAATGTTGTTATTATGTGTACACATCCACGTCTACTAGAATTATAACTGACCAGAGTATAAACAAAATCCACGACCTTGGCGTGAAATGCCCATAGATAAATTTTATATAAGCTCTTAGAAGATATCGAAATACGGTCAAACATTAAGAAGTTATAGAAACCAATGTAATGTAATGTAAAACAATTATTTTATTATTTGTTTTCTAATCCAGATCCAACGTAATAAATAGCACTCAGTGTACCCCGGCCCATTGATTTATGCTCGTCACAGTGAAATCGTCTATCTATTTTTCTTATTATATACGATCTCACGTTATGAGTTACGTCTTTTGCTCATTATGACTTCTTTAAATAATTATCTAATTCACTATATATGTGTTGTAATAATTTTTTTTATTAATGACTCCTTCCGCGGAACGGATTTTTAAACTTTCGAATATTCATTAAGTGGCCGCTGCGTCAGTTATAATTTTCACAAAATCAAAAATACTTTATTCAGTTTAGGCTCTAAGAAGGCGTTTATAAGTGTCAAAACAACCACCAGTTCGGGTAAATAATCCAGTCATCGAGAAGAACCAGCAAGAAATTTGATCAGGTTAATCTTTTTAACATACATATCATATATTCAAGATAAAAAATATATATAATTTTATAATATTCGTAGTTCTAGATATTAATGCATACAAATAGACAAACGATTTTTGAAGCTTCACAACTTTAATATCATTAATTAAAAATTATTAATCAATTTTGTCGCTCTATAAGATCATTAGCGAAAGACAAAAATCATCTGGATACAAATTCAATTGATAAATTTCTTATACAAATGTGTGCAATCCGTTTTGAAAGTTTCAAAGTGCACTTCAAAAAGAGCTGCTCTATATTTTTTAACATACCTAACGTTAAGTGATTAGTAATCCGGTGAAACTGTAAACGTCCGAAAGGCCAAAAATGGATAGTCAGGTAAAAAAAGGGGTTACAGTACAGTATTCTAGAATTACACCTTTCATAGTACAAGTAATGTTTGCCTCTGCAGACAAACATTGCATAATTAAAGAAACGGTATAATTATTCCGAGCGGTCCGATCTCCGGGGCTCTCCTTGTTTTTTATTTTATTTTTGGCAACAAATCTTCCAGATTATTACTGCCATTGTCGAGTAGGTAATAATTGTACAAGTGCCTTGCTCTAATTTCAATGTTCTCCCAAGATGGTGGCCCTTTTGTTAGAACTATCCAGTTGTGGAGATATTTTCCTAATTGAAAAACAAGGAATTCTTCAGTTTTCCAAATCACCAATACGTCTTGGATTGGCGTAACGTGTCTTCCGTCAGAAAGAGTCCTTGCCCAATATTGGACTATTTACAGACGTGCAATATTAATCACAGTTTTGTAGCGGACGAGTGGTTTGCCGGTGGAATACCAATCTAAATGTCCGCAGGTTCGAACCCAGCATTGACCAACGAATTTTTCAGAAAGCGCGTATATATAATAATTTCAATTGGTAACACTATCGGCTGACGGTGAAGGAAAACATCGTGAGGAAACCTGAACCTGAGAAATGTTCTTGTAGTACCACCCTATGCAAGAAAATATGAAACTGTGGATTTCTCGGAGGCTTTAAGTCGCCAATACGTCGTGGGCTGGCGTGGTGATTATGCTCATACCTTTCTTTGTGAGGAGGGTTATGGTCCTAACGTGGGTTTCTTACAGGCTAATGCGATGATAATAATGAATATTAATCGTATTATAATACTTACCACAATATAATCGTTTCCAAAACGCATTCTTGTAGGCAGATCATCGGATTTGAAAGTTCCTCTTACTCAGCTCAGTCAAGGGTAACATCTTGTGACATCGATATCTGTGTATCTAGGTATATGATGAGACGTCTGTCTGTTTGCCTATATACTAATCTGCAATTATGTTGATGACAGAACCTATGTAAGGTTCGACAGCGGAAACATAACTTTCGCACCTATTTCTTTTTACCTCTTCCATAACATAAAGCCATTCAACATAGTCAGTTTGATTCGACGTGCAAACAATTTCATTATTTTCATGATTTTTTTTTTTTGTAGAATCCTAATCTGAAGTTTACTTGGATCTAAATTAAAAAAAATAAATAAATCGTTTAAAAACCGTGAAAATTGTACAAAAAATACTTTTTTAATTAAGCACTACTAAATACCTCTCTTGTATATCTGATGCATGAAATACAAGTTTGATATTTGAAACTATCAAAATTTTTAAAATAGGTAAAAAAAAATTTTCATTATCATAATCGCAATTGGATTTATTGCGATTTACTTATATTTAGAACCGACATGGTCCAAATAAACTTCAGATTCGGATTCAGTGGATCTAAGTACATGGAAATCATGCTTGTGTTACTACTATTAAAAAAAATTATAAGGAAAACACACAATGTTCGCTATTTTTTACGGTTTTTTGTAAGTTGCTCGTGATTTATGGGTGTACCAAACTGACGCGAGATTCGTATTCACCGAGTCGAAATACATGTCGGTAGGTAGGTCGCGTCAAATGAACAGAGCACTTGTTTTTGCCGGAGTTATTCACTTGTGTTAACATCGATTTGATCTACCTCTCGGAAAAGTACACTGGAAGAAAGTTATCCTATGTCCCTTTATGTATCCTTCACAACTTATATGTACGCAACATTTCATAATGAAATGAAATAGTTAAACTGTGAAAGCGTAACAAACAAACAAACTCATTTTCATATATATAACATTCGTAAAGATAACTATATATATACTAATGCGCCTATGTTCATAGGTATTGAATAATTAAGACATCGTTTTTGACGATTTTTTTGAAAGCAAACACAAACATTTGGGTGTGGTAGAGCCACGCTGTAGCTATTACTAATTTCAGCATGAATGGGTCGGCTCGTCCGGGGTAGTACTACCCTCTCACAGAACACCAACGTGAAGTAACAGTGCTTGCATTGTTGCGTTTCGTTCGGTCAGCGAGAGTGCCTGAGGCCCACCTCCTTTCCCCCTTTCGCTTCCCGTTTCTTCTTTTGCCTACATCTCCCCCATACACTGACTGGCAACGCACTTGTAACTCCCGTGGTGATGCTATGTCTATGGACGGTGGTGATCACTTAACATCAGGTGACCCATCTGTTCGTTTGCCTCCTTTTGACATTAAAAAAAACATACTATTTCTATTTTCCTAAATAGTATTTTACATAAGTTTAAACCAGTTTTCAGAGATAAGCAACCTATCAATAATTTACCTCAATACAGCAATCATATTCCAAAGATTTTTTTTTTATTTAAACTAGCGGGCTTGGAGGACGTTGTCCCGCCTTGATAATTAAAAAACCCTTGACAACTTATATACCTAAACCTTCCATGAATCACTTTATCAACTGGTGAAAACCGCATTAAAATCCGTTCAATAGTTTTTGAGTTTATCGTGAACAAACAGACGTGGCAGAGGACTTTGTTTTATATTATGTAATAATTGATTGACAAGAAATGTTAACTAAAATTAATCCTTCTTAAAACACTATTTAAAACAACCAAAACTGAGGACTAAAGCTAGTAGCAGATAACATCCTTTAACAGTATGAGAATATGCCGACCTTAAGCGTAAAGAGCACAAACACTCGGCCACTCACTATTACTTGAATTACGCCATGCTCTTATTAAAATAAGCACATATGTTTATTGGCTTTGTGTAAACATCATTTCACTTAACTAATATCTCGATTTTGTAACTGTGTAACACTATTTGTTAGATCATATTACATACAAATTATTAAATACAAGCTTCTGCCCGCGACTTCGTCTACATGGAATAGATACTATGGGCTACTAAGTCGTGGATTACTTTCATGAGCAAACAAATTTTCTTATTTTGATTTTACAAAGTATTTTTGGCTCATTTTTTTTATTGAATCATCATTTCAAGTGAATTCACCACAAAAAAAATACTAAACATAAATATACTAAATATTGACTTAGACTTTGGTAATATTGCTTTACTCTTATGACAATATGAACCAAAGTGAAAGCAGTCCGGGCACCAACATTTTCAATAAAACCAAATAGAATAATCATTCTTTCAGTGGCTCCATAAATTTACTAAAGATAATTATTTAAATTATGAATTTACATATTATATTATTATTACCATTAACCTACAATTTGACCAGTTGATTTCAAAGGGCATGTAACGCATGCAACGTCAGCCATGTTAAAAATATTGAAAAGGTAAAATATTGGAACGTAAGAGTGACATC
>MU158920.1:136862-205103 GCA_015888305.1 Antheraea pernyi
AAATGGTAGAGCCACGCTGAAGCTATTACTGGTTTCAGTATGAATGGGTCGGCTAGCCCGGGATAGTACCACCCGACCCACAGAAACACCGACGTGAAGTAACAGTGCTTACATTGTTGCGTTTCGTTCGGTCAGTGAGAGCGCCGGAGAACCACTTCTCTTTCCCCCCTTCTCGACCGAGGGATAGAGGTATCCTCTCCCACCAAACACAGGCTGGCAACACACTTTCGATTCTCCTTGATCGATGTTGCAAGTGGTGATCACTTAACATCAGGGGATCCACCTGTTCGTTTGGCTCCTGTGATATAGGAAAAAACAATTATTGGTAGTTTAATATATGGCCACAAAAACGTAGAAAAATTAGATTTTTTTTATGTAAGTGGCAAACGAACAAGTATGTCATCTGATGTTAAGTGATCACCACCGTCCATGGATTTAGTAAAACACCGATATGATTTAATTTAAATACAAGAAACAATAACAAATTCATAATACAATGTCTCAGATTGTATAAAACCAGTAGGTAACTTTTTTTTTTGGTAAAAAAGTCAGGTTTTACTACAAAGTGCCAAAGCACATTACTGATTTTCCGGTTAATAAGTTCAAGCAATGTGTCAAGCAGGATTTGATGCCAAAAAACGGTTGAATCAATATATGAGGAATGGTGATCTCTAGAATTAATATACCTCTCTGTGCATCCGTTAAAAACGAAACCTCAAAGTATTTTTATTTTATTTGTATGTTAAAAACGTAAACCTAATCGAATTTGTTTTTGGTTCTTATCGATGACTGGGTCGCTTTCCGAACCGGTGGTAGAGTTCTTTCTACGTTCACAAGTTCCTTGTCATTTATGATTTTGATCTCCTGAAATAATCGCATCCCGATAGCATCTTCGTCCTGTAATGTTAGTAAATCTACAATTAAATATGCTTATTAGATGACGAAAGACACAAATAATAATCCAGTGTTAACTATACGTAACCAACTGTATTTATTATACATAAAAAATATAAAGATGGTTGTCTGTTCACAGTTCAACATATACCGACTGGATGACTTTGTAACGCTTTCTCTAATTTCATATAAGGAATGGCTTTGATATTTTAATGCAAATAATTATGAAGTAATGACACCCGTGCAAGTCACCGATCGTAAGTGTCTGGTAACGGAGCGTGGCCGTCATGAATTACGCAAACATTTGACTAAGTAGATATTAAGACCGTGGTGCTGTGAACTCAGAATACTAATTGATAGTAGTAATAGATGCGGTATTTGATAAAGGATTTATTTATTTACTTAATAAAGATTATTTTATATTGCCCGAAACTGACTTTAAGTCATTTGTGAAAACTTTATGAAAAATGTATATAGAAAGAAAAAGAAAAACTTTTTTTAATTGACGGCTTAGTTTCACCTACGCGAATATATCGCGTAAATAACATTAATATTTTTTTTTTTTTTTCAAAAAAAAATTTAACTAACATCAATATGAAAACCCAAGAAGCTATTTTATTAAGCTATTATATAAGCAAGAAGCATTATAAAGTCGAAAATAACTAGATTAACCAAATTAAATAAATCGCACCAATCCGAAAATAATTCATTAACCTTGACACGTTGTCGACGCCCTTTCAGATTGAAAAGAACCACTCAATAGCTGATTGTGACATATTGAGAGATGAAAGAAGAGAAGATAATAAAATATCATGATCTACACAGTTAAAAGCATTGCTAAAATCAAGTAATCAAGTATCAGTAATTCAAATACAATTATTGAAATCTGTTTAAAATAGGCCAATTTTAGACGAGAGGTGGGTGAAAATAAAAAAAAGGGTTTTCACCACCTTTGCGGTTGAATATTATCTTCGAATTTATATGGGATCACCTATCCCTGAGTATAGCAAATTAAAACAAAAAAGGAATCATTAAAGTCGGTTCACTATTGACGACGATATCAATTAGCATTTAAAAAAAACATAAAGCTGGACATAGTAACCTTCTTCTTTTTGGAAGTCGGTTAAAAATAACAATGATATAGGGGGCATTTCACGTCAAGCGGACGACCAAAAAAAATTGAAGTCGTGAATTTTGTTTATACTCTGGTCAGTTATACTTCTAATAGACGTGGATGTGTACACATAATATTTTTTTTATATGATGCATTATTACTGAGCTATAAGCTTTTAAAAATTTACTAAGAACGAAGTCATCACTTTTTGGATGCTTATTATCTGTATCAATTAATTTGTAAAAAAAACTAACAAGTATTGCTTCTTATAGTTAAATAGTTGAAGTTTTTAATTGTTTTGTCAAATTCTAAATTTGAGTTTGTTTACGTATAGTAAACCGGAAGTGAAAACTCCAAATCAATATTTAAATAATTTCGACACTTTTCAAAAAAATATTTTTAACCTTGCATTAAAACTTTAAATGTATGAATTCTTTACAAAAAAAATTAAAACGTGATCGCTAATAGTTTACGACTTACAGCATATAGAGTACATACACATAGCTATGAGCAGTTTCTAAGCAATCGAGTTTATGCGCTAACATATTATTCCTTCATTTTAACATGCAAAAATATAAAAATAAAAGTAAATGTTGTTATTATGTGTACACATCCACGTCTACTAGAATTATAACTGACCAGAGTATAAACAAAATCCACGACCTTGGCGTGAAATGCCCATAGATAAATTTTATATAAGCTCTTAGAAGATATCGAAATACGGTCAAACATTAAGAAGTTATAGAAACCAATGTAATGTAATGTAAAACAATTATTTTATTATTTGTTTTCTAATCCAGATCCAACGTAATAAATAGCACTCAGTGTACCCCGGCCCATTGATTTATGCTCGTCACAGTGAAATCGTCTATCTATTTTTCTTATTATATACGATCTCACGTTATGAGTTACGTCTTTTGCTCATTATGACTTCTTTAAATAATTATCTAATTCACTATATATGTGTTGTAATAATTTTTTTTATTAATGACTCCTTCCGCGGAACGGATTTTTAAACTTTCGAATATTCATTAAGTGGCCGCTGCGTCAGTTATAATTTTCACAAAATCAAAAATACTTTATTCAGTTTAGGCTCTAAGAAGGCGTTTATAAGTGTCAAAACAACCACCAGTTCGGGTAAATAATCCAGTCATCGAGAAGAACCAGCAAGAAATTTGATCAGGTTAATCTTTTTAACATACATATCATATATTCAAGATAAAAAATAGGGTAAATAATCCAGTCATCGAGAAGAACCAGCAAGAAATTTGATCAGGTTAATCTTTTTAACATACATATCATATATTCAAGATAAAAAATATATATAATTTTATAATATTCGTAGTTCTAGATATTAATGCATACAAATAGACAAACGATTTTTGAAGCTTCACAACTTTAATATCATTAATTAAAAATTATTAATCAATTTTGTCGCTCTATAAGATCATTAGCGAAAGACAAAAATCATCTGGATACAAATTCAATTGATAAATTTCTTATACAAATGTGTGCAATCCGTTTTGAAAGTTTCAAAGTGCACTTCAAAAAGAGCTGCTCTATATTTTTTAACATACCTAACGTTAAGTGATTAGTAATCCGGTGAAACTGTAAACGTCCGAAAGGCCAAAAATGGATAGTCAGGTAAAAAAAGGGGTTACAGTACAGTATTCTAGAATTACACCTTTCATAGTACAAGTAATGTTTGCCTCTGCAGACAAACATTGCATAATTAAAGAAACGGTATAATTATTCCGAGCGGTCCGATCTCCGGGGCTCTCCTTGTTTTTTATTTTATTTTTGGCAACAAATCTTCCAGATTATTACTGCCATTGTCGAGTAGGTAATAATTGTACAAGTGCCTTGCTCTAATTTCAATGTTCTCCCAAGATGGTGGCCCTTTTGTTAGAACTATCCAGTTGTGGAGATATTTTCCTAATTGAAAAACAAGGAATTCTTCAGTTTTCCAAATCACCAATACGTCTTGGATTGGCGTAACGTGTCTTCCGTCAGAAAGAGTCCTTGCCCAATATTGGACTATTTACAGACGTGCAATATTAATCACAGTTTTGTAGCGGACGAGTGGTTTGCCGGTGGAATACCAATCTAAATGTCCGCAGGTTCGAACCCAGCATTGACCAACGAATTTTTCAGAAAGCGCGTATATATAATAATTTCAATTGGTAACACTATCGGCTGACGGTGAAGGAAAACATCGTGAGGAAACCTGAACCTGAGAAATGTTCTTGTAGTACCACCCTATGCAAGAAAATATGAAACTGTGGATTTCTCGGAGGCTTTAAGTCGCCAATACGTCGTGGGCTGGCGTGGTGATTATGCTCATACCTTTCTTTGTGAGGAGGGTTATGGTCCTAACGTGGGTTTCTTACAGGCTAATGCGATGATAATAATGAATATTAATCGTATTATAATACTTACCACAATATAATCGTTTCCAAAACGCATTCTTGTAGGCAGATCATCGGATTTGAAAGTTCCTCTTACTCAGCTCAGTCAAGGGTAACATCTTGTGACATCGATATCTGTGTATCTAGGTATATGATGAGACGTCTGTCTGTTTGCCTATATACTAATCTGCAATTATGTTGATGACAGAACCTATGTAAGGTTCGACAGCGGAAACATAACTTTCGCACCTATTTCTTTTTACCTCTTCCATAACATAAAGCCATTCAACATAGTCAGTTTGATTCGACGTGCAAACAATTTCATTATTTTCATGATTTTTTTTTTTTGTAGAATCCTAATCTGAAGTTTACTTGGATCTAAATTAAAAAAAATAAATAAATCGTTTAAAAACCGTGAAAATTGTACAAAAAATACTTTTTTAATTAAGCACTACTAAATACCTCTCTTGTATATCTGATGCATGAAATACAAGTTTGATATTTGAAACTATCAAAATTTTTAAAATAGGTAAAAAAAAATTTTCATTATCATAATCGCAATTGGATTTATTGCGATTTACTTATATTTAGAACCGACATGGTCCAAATAAACTTCAGATTCGGATTCAGTGGATCTAAGTACATGGAAATCATGCTTGTGTTACTACTATTAAAAAAAATTATAAGGAAAACACACAATGTTCGCTATTTTTTACGGTTTTTTGTAAGTTGCTCGTGATTTATGGGTGTACCAAACTGACGCGAGATTCGTATTCACCGAGTCGAAATACATGTCGGTAGGTAGGTCGCGTCAAATGAACAGAGCACTTGTTTTTGCCGGAGTTATTCACTTGTGTTAACATCGATTTGATCTACCTCTCGGAAAAGTACACTGGAAGAAAGTTATCCTATGTCCCTTTATGTATCCTTCACAACTTATATGTACGCAACATTTCATAATGAAATGAAATAGTTAAACTGTGAAAGCGTAACAAACAAACAAACTCATTTTCATATATATAACATTCGTAAAGATAACTATATATATACTAATGCGCCTATGTTCATAGGTATTGAATAATTAAGACATCGTTTTTGACGATTTTTTTGAAAGCAAACACAAACATTTGGGTGTGGTAGAGCCACGCTGTAGCTATTACTAATTTCAGCATGAATGGGTCGGCTCGTCCGGGGTAGTACTACCCTCTCACAGAACACCAACGTGAAGTAACAGTGCTTGCATTGTTGCGTTTCGTTCGGTCAGCGAGAGTGCCTGAGGCCCACCTCCTTTCCCCCTTTCGCTTCCCGTTTCTTCTTTTGCCTACATCTCCCCCATACACTGACTGGCAACGCACTTGTAACTCCCGTGGTGATGCTATGTCTATGGACGGTGGTGATCACTTAACATCAGGTGACCCATCTGTTCGTTTGCCTCCTTTTGACATTAAAAAAAACATACTATTTCTATTTTCCTAAATAGTATTTTACATAAGTTTAAACCAGTTTTCAGAGATAAGCAACCTATCAATAATTTACCTCAATACAGCAATCATATTCCAAAGATTTTTTTTTTATTTAAACTAGCGGGCTTGGAGGACGTTGTCCCGCCTTGATAATTAAAAAACCCTTGACAACTTATATACCTAAACCTTCCATGAATCATTTTATCAACTGGTGAAAACCGCATTAAAATCCGTTCAATAGTTTTTGAGTTTATCGTGAACAAACAGACGTGGCAGAGGACTTTGTTTTATATTATGTAATAATTGATTGACAAGAAATGTTAACTAAAATTAATCCTTCTTAAAACACTATTTAAAACAACCAAAACTGAGGACTAAAGCTAGTAGCAGATAACATCCTTTAACAGTATGAGAATATGCCGACCTTAAGCGTAAAGAGCACAAACACTCGGCCACTCACTATTACTTGAATTACGCCATGCTCTTATTAAAATAAGCACATATGTTTATTGGCTTTGTGTAAACATCATTTCACTTAACTAATATCTCGATTTTGTAACTGTGTAACACTATTTGTTAGATCATATTACATACAAATTATTAAATACAAGCTTCTGCCCGCGACTTCGTCTACATGGAATAGATACTATGGGCTACTAAGTCGTGGATTACTTTCATGAGCAAACAAATTTTCTTATTTTGATTTTACAAAGTATTTTTGGCTCATTTTTTTTATTGAATCATCATTTCAAGTGAATTCACCACAAAAAAAATACTAAACATAAATATACTAAATATTGACTTAGACTTTGGTAATATTGCTTTACTCTTATGACAATATGAACCAAAGTGAAAGCAGTCCGGGCACCAACATTTTCAATAAAACCAAATAGAATAATCATTCTTTCAGTGGCTCCATAAATTTACTAAAGATAATTATTTAAATTATGAATTTACATATTATATTATTATTACCATTAACCTACAATTTGACCAGTTGATTTCAAAGGGCATGTAACGCATGCAACGTCAGCCATGTTAAAAATATTGAAAAGGTAAAATATTGGAACGTAAGAGTGACATCCGTCAAAATGTCTTTTCCATCTATATGTGTGTATATGTTGAGTAAAATTCGAACAGTAGTGTGAGTAATGTATATATTTTAATTAATTTAATATGCTTGTAACGCATCTTATATGAAAAAAATAGCTTTCTGCATTTCTCCTCCATATAAACTTTAACTATGCCAAATTTCACGTTCATCCGTTCGTCCAGTTCTCTTAAAAAGGGGTACAAAGTTTTAGCTTCACGTATATATATATATATGTTGATATGATGATAGTTAATATTAGTAATAAAAAATATATAATTATCTAAACAAAATTGACATTATATAACAAAGTTATAAATATTAATATACTAACTGAATTATTTAAAATAATATATGTAAATAATTAATTAAATAAATTTTTATAACTACAAATAAATAATTAATTAAAATAATAACTATGCTTAAAATAAATAAATAATCTCGCAATTGTCGCATCTTAGTAAGATTTACATCTATACGTAAATTGGCATATAATTCATGATTTCAGTTTTTCACTCAACAAAAAGAATATTTTTACGTCATGCGGTTGACAAAATATACAAACAGTTGACAATTGGCAACTGAGCAACTACTAGGATTAGACTACTAAATTTAATCTACGACTGCATACAGTAATTTAACTGAGCAACTACTAGGATTAGACTACTAAATTTAATCTACGACTGCATACAGTAATTTAAAGTTATAAATAATTATCATAACAATACAATTTTGAAATAGAGGTGTAATCGAGAAATATATAAACGCCAAGCCTCTAAATACTAGTCGGTATTTACTAGGAATACATAAGTTACTTGGCGATAGATCTCTTATCCTACCCAATAGGCGAAGCGTAATGTTGGCTACCAAAACGAATGTTACGTTCAACGGCATTAGCTATTATAAACGCATTAAAACATCGCTAGTATAACCGCCGTCTGATTTAAACCGACATTGAAACAAGATGCAAAAATAAGTACGTGAAAGCAGACAACGGGTACATAAATCGACGGGTGCATGCTCTCACTTGATTATAGTAGGGAAATTATACGTCTTTGCGACGCAGGGGCAGATCCAGTCGCCGTGTCAAATATTCGTGAGCCCCCAATAATAATTATACATATTGGAGTCATATTGGAGTACTATACTATTGACTGCTATTATAATATTGACCTGTTGCAATATTATTAACTTTGCACTTGAATAAAAAAGGTGAAAGTGCAATAGATTTTAGATTAATTCATGATGTAGTCATAATATAAAATGTACTCGACCTTCATATGGAAATGACGCCCCTCTCTGTGCATCCACTAATAACGAATGTAAATATTTATGTAATTGTAAAAATATATAATATGTAAATGATAAACCAGATCGAGTTTCTTGCCGGTTCTTCTCGATGACTGGGTTGTTTTCCGATCCGGTGGTAGCTTTGACGTTCATAAGCGACTTCTCAGGGCCTAAATTGAATAAAGGATATTTTGATTTTGATATAAGTGACGTCACGGATTCTCTAAATCGTCCTATCTTTTGTAATCCGATATATGTAAATAAATATGAGTGTAATGGTGGATAAACATTAGGTATTTTGGTCCAGTTAATATTAAAAGAGTGGAAAGGGATAGATTTTAGTAGTCCGGTGAAGCTGTTAAAACCATGTTAAGACAATAGCGTAGTCAGTTCGAAAAAAAAGATAGATTTTTTAATGTATAAGACATTGAGATAATTGTTTGTATTTCTGTGTGTTTTATATATTTAAACCAGTTTCTTGTCTTTTGTCGTCAAAATGTCACACTTGCTATACCGGCAATTTGCAAATGCCGCGCTCCGAGATCGGTCAGTATATGTCCAGTAAAGGGGTAGCAATGTTGAAAGTTTGACTCGTTTCTTTTAGGTTGTCGCTTTCCAGGTTCACCTAATGTTAATTCAACTGCATAAACTTATTCAGGTCGATATGACAGTGACTTGTACCGATAGATTGTAGATCTCTCGACGATCGCCATTGTTTTTGAATAGCACTTATAACAAGAATGCAACGCTCTTCTTTTGTTCTATTCTGTTTTGTATTCTTCTTTAATTATTTTTTTATCAATGCACAGAAATAACTCCGCACTACCTTAAAGTACCTAAACATAATAACGGCCGAAATTGAAATACAACTCGCCTGATCCTGCCATTATTGCAAGTGATTATTGCCTATTATTTGTGATTGCAAACTTTTCAGATGTAATTATAGTGTTCTATGAACCTCAAAACCTCTTTGATGCTTTAGACCGGCCTGACAAGTTACCACCCCTGTATTTAAAATCTATCACCAAGCACCTGTTGGTGTATTCTGGTAGCTACACGCGAAAGCCAGTTCTGCTCTAATTTTAGCAAGTTTACCATATTAGACCATATCGTTATTTAACATCTAGCTTGTGGTTTAACAAGACCTATCTATACCAACATTATAAAGCTGAAGAGTCTGTTTGCTTGAACGCGATAATCTCAGGAACTACTTGTCCAATTTGAAATTCTTTCAGTGTTAGTTAGATAGCTCATTTATCAAGGATATAGGTTATATATCATCGCGCTGAGACCAATAGGAGCGGAGCACCAATAAAGGATGTTTCAAAAATGTTTTTTTCTTTTTGGGAGTTTCCATTGCGTGTTAGCACGTTAGCACAAAGTAACTATTCCACGCGGTCAAACTCGTGGACAGAAGCTAGTAAAGTATAAAAGATCTCTAAATCCAATTCTGATATGCGTTTCATTTTGCTTTCGCCGTCTGATACGATGCTCAGTTGCATTCACACGGTCGAAGAACCTAATGGCTGGTGTTTACTCAGAGGGCTATGAAAGCTATACAAACGAAACCAGTCGCCAACTTTCTCAATAAATTATACCGAGTGATATATGTTTATTGTTTGAACAACTGTTTAAGTGTGGAAAGCGAGTTTTCTTTGGAAATGTAAATTTCCAAGATTCACCGTAAATTCATACAAACTCTTTATACTTTTTTTAATAATTTTTATAGGAGGCAAACGAACAGATGGGTCACCTGATGTTAAGTGATCACCACCGTCCATAGACATTTGCCGCACCAGGGGAGTCGCAAGTGCGTTGTCAAAAAAAAAGGGGGGGGGGGGGGGAAGGGAGGAAGGAAAGGGAAGGGGAAGGTAGGTGGGTCTCCGGCGCTCTTACTGACCGAACCAAACGCAACAATGCAAGCACTGTGACTTCACGTCAGTTTTCTCTGAGAGGGTATTACTGCCCCGGTCGAGCCGACCCATTCATGCTGAAACCAGTAATAGCTTCAGCTTGGCTCTACCACCTACCAAAACCTGTAGGTTTTGGCATTTGACCAATCTCACCTGACGTTAAATGGCAATGTAGTCTAAGAACGCTAAACCTAGAAGGACTGGCTCTTAAGTACTACTGCCGGAACACACCAACAGGTGCTTGGCGACTGATTTGCAACTTGATGGTGGTAGCTAACCAGACGAATATAAATAAAGCCCTACCACCATCCTATAGTTTCATCGCGGTGTTTTCCTTCAACGAAAACTCCGTGTCATTCGCAAGGATTCGATCCTACGTCGATCGACACGGTGTCCGATTACGTTAACCACTGAACTATCATCGCTTCTTGTAAACCTGTAATATTGATTATATATTGTTTCGAACTGTCTACTCTATTGACCTAGCAAGGTCTTAACAGCTTCACCGGACTACTAAGGCGAGCGCTTCAGGCACTCAGCCGATTTTATTTGACAACTAGCTCAAGGGTGCGGGGCACACCGCGACTCGGGGTGTTGCCTGACTCATGCAATTCGCGACATATCTGAGCTAACCTAAGCTTAGCTAAATATTCATACTTATATGAGTTATTGAAACATACATGTGTACCAAGCATACATACCTCAACAACTCTTATACGTATTTTGTGTCGGATATTTTTTTTGTAAACTAATTCTTTTCGATGAGGGAAAAGAAAGAAACCCTTTCACTTTCATATGTAAGCATGTGTGCGTGCACGTGTGTGGAGGTGATATGTGTAATGTTTATTTATTTATTACATCTTTGGTACATCAACGACGCTCAAACCCAAAGGTTCAGGACAGTGTGAAGCATCTTTACAGATGTGCACATATTGCACCATATTTTATTTCAGCACTATCTTAACAAAATAATTAGAATGAAAATTATAATTTAACATAAATTCAACATGCATATAATTGAAACAGATCTAAGCGATATTTAGGGAATGAACAATTAAAGATGCAAATGTTGTTGCAGTGATGTAAGATTTTGTGTCACTGTATTGCGCGGGCAGCGTACTCAACGGCTCCACGCCGAGGGAACGGATCTACGTAGGCTTGAGCCGCTACCGAGGGGGGCCTAGCCTGGTATATTTTTGAACTAAACCACCAGATATCTTGGAAAAGAAATTATTTACAGTTAGTTATAAATTCACTCGAAATACATAATCCTCCTAGTACACAATTAAAAAAAAGGATAAACAGAACCCGAAATCAAAATCAGTATATTCTTACGAACTAATTTCATGTGAAATTTCAACTAAAATTTACATATTTTATGTGAGATCTTTAAATTGTTACAACCGAAAGGAAAATACCTATATCTTTTAAACACTACGAAAAATTTAGGTTGACCTTTATACACTTCCTTTTATTGGACAGTTTGGTCAGGCAAGATCTTGATCACGCTTCATGAGCTCTAAAGCTGCGTAGTGTCTCACTTAGGTGTGTCTACTACTATATTCTTCTACCTATAGAAGATATATTCAGTCGGAATATATCCAGTCACGCGTCACAGTGACTCTCTAAGTTTGTCACATTTATCAGCCTAGTAGCAAAATTGCGCAATTATAGAACATGGAATGGGTCGGCTCGCCCGTGGTAGTACCACCCTCTCATAGAAAACCGACGTGAAGTAACAGTGCTTGCATTGTTGCGTTTCGTTCGGTCAGTGAGAGCGCCGGAGACCCACCTCCCCTCCCCTCTCTTCTCTCCTCTCCCTCTCCGTCCCCTAACCCTTCCCCCCAAGGGTGGCAACGCACTTGCGACTCCTCTGGTATTGTTAGTGTCCATGGACGGTGGTGATCACTTAACATCAGGTGCACCTGTTCGATTGCCACTTATGACATAAAAATAAAAGCATATCTACTATACCCTTAACTTTATTTCAAGTTCGATTCACACAAGCTTTAAGTGTAATGAAAAACGAGTTCGTGTGCTATGTATAGTAACAAATTGAGAGAAAACTTGCGAGCCGACTCCGACATTCCGTGAAAGCCGACTTTCTTGTACTTACACAGTTTTTTTGCGCAACCAGCCGTCTCTAAGTACTTCATTAATTTCAACAGAGATGAACTTATTTCAACTCGTTGTTAATTAAGTATAATAAATATTAATGAATAAAAATAACTATTATTTATTTATAGGTGGTAGAGCCACACTGAAACTATTACTGGTTTAAGCATGAATGAGTTGGCTCGCCCGGAGTAGTACCATCCTCTCACAGAAAACCGACGTGAAGTAACAGTGCTTGCATTCTTGCGTTTAGTTCGAACAGTGAGAGGGCCGGAGGCCCACCTCCCCTCTCACAAAAAACCTCTCACCCTCCCCCTCCCCTCCCCCATCCCCAAACACAAGCTGGCAACGCACTTGCGACTCCCCTGGTGTTGCTAGTGTCTATGGACGGTGGTGATCACTTAACATCAAGTGACCTACCTGTTCGCTTGCCACCTATGACATAAAAAAATTACAATCGGAATAATTTGACCTTAGAACGGAGACGTCTCAGACTCAAATGTACATTACACTTTTATAGTATGAGCATAATTTTTAATATGTGGTGGGCGTTTTCTAAGTTCGCCTAGCTAACTACCACTATTCTTGAAAATCTGTCACCCAGCACCTGTTGTTGTGTTCCAGCAGTTACACTTGAGAATCAGCCCCCTCCAGGTTTAGTGCATTTACCATCTTAGACTATATTGTCATTTAACATCAGATGAAATTGTGGTCATACGGTAAAACCTATACCGTGATATTACTAAAAATTTTAATACGTATTAAATACTTGGTTTTAAAAAGTCTCCTAATAAATGCACCGCGCTCTCCCGAGGCAAGTTCGCGTTATCCTTTTTCACAAGTCTAACCTAACGTAAGCAAAGCGAGACAAAAGAACAAGATGGCGAACATTCGCGTTGCATTTAATATGAGACCTATTTAAAGCCAGGATTCAATACGTATTTAACTTTTTTGTAATAACACCGATAAAGTGTTTAAAAAAAATGTGTCTGTGTGTTTAAAAAAAGTGTCCTCTCACATTAATATTATGAAAATCAAGAGACTATTTGCTTGAAACGAAATAACCTTTAGAATTATCAATCAGATTCGAAAACATATTTTTGCATTGTAAAGTCTATTTATTAGATAAGATTATAGGCTGTCTTACTTCACGCTTGATTGTTGATTTTTAGGAACTTTGTAATTATTATATAGAATGTGAGTGCATATTAAATGTATGGATGGGAAATCGCAGAACACAACTAGTGTTATCAAATCATCATCATCCGCCTGTAAGAGACCCACTGCAGGGCCATAGGCCTCTTCCCGAAGTAAGGTATATGGGCATAATCACCACACCAGCCCACGACGTATTGGCGATTTCAAACTTTGAGAAATCCACAGTTCTATTTTCCCACATACAGTAGTACTACACGAACATTTCTCAGGTTCAGGTTTCCTCACGATGTTTTCCTTCACCGTCAGCCGATAGTTTTAACAATTTAAATTAGTAAATGTACGCGAATTCCGAAAACCTCGTTGGTACATGCCGGGGTTCGAACCTGCGGACATCGAAATGATATTCCACAGGTCAAACCCCTAGGCCACCACGACTTATCATATGCGTATCAGTTACTATTCTTACTACATAATCAACCTGTAACTAATTTCTTCCAGAATTGTGTTATAGTTAATTCAGAGTTCTAACGTATGTCATCAAAAAATATTGAAAAACAAATAAAATATGCATTAACTATGTATTAAATAAAGAATTTAGATTAAAGTTTATATAAAAAAGACCCAAGAGATCACACTCATTGTATATAGGCCTAGCTGTCTCCGCGACTTAGTCCGCGTAAAACCTAATGTAAAAAAAACAGTAACTAAGAAAATTATCTGAATGTATTAAGTCCATTTACCTATCCACTTTTCTCTCGTAATTTCGTCGCGTTGTCATTAAAATTACAATAACTTTTGATAGAGTGAAGCGATTTTAATTAAACCAAGACTAAACGTTACTCGAGGATGTACTTTATGATTTTCTGTGGAGTCGTGAGGAGAAATTTACGACCGCTTATATTGCGCTACAATTAGTATATCGCACTCGGGTAAAACCGGGGCGGATGGCTAGTAATACTTTAAGTATGATTACATAAATACATACAATAACACAACATAACGCGATGCTCGGTGCACACGTCGACTTTCTCTAAATATTAACTCTGCCAATAAACGACTTTTACTTTTCTACAGTAGTATGTTTATCTTCAAACTTATCTTTTGATCTGAGTATATAAATGGTGATGATTATATCAATTGAATTTAAATTATTCCTAATGCTACAAGAAACCAAACACGACGACAGTGGAGTATTTTAAACTATTTCACTAGAAGCTTTGTCGCTGTATTAACCATATAAAATATATATATATATCTTTATACCTATATATAATTATTATGTCCATATGTATGTGACTGAACTTCTCCTAAACGGCTGGGCAGATTTTGATGAAAATTTAAGTGTCTGTTCAGATTAATTAAAGAATGGTTTAGATTCACAATTTGATCCGGTAGATGGCGCTGAATATTAGGATTTTTTTAAAATCATTAAGACATGAAAACGTACGCGGTGGGCCCGCTAGTTTTGTTTTTTTCTATTACTAAATTGTAGATTGCCTTAAGTAAGTTTTCTTGTGCGACATTAAAAATTAATTTGATTAGAGAAAACAAAATGAAGGACATTTACACGTGAGACCACATTTTATGCTTTATGTGTCTCCCAAAAGAGAGATAAGTAGCCTTCCTCAGCATTACGCACTCCGGGCCAAAGTTCCATGGCTCTTGTAAATCGATCCAAAAATACATACACAGAGTTACTGAACTAAAATACCAACTGGTTATGATAATACTGTTATTATCTGTATTATATATCTGTTATTATAAGAACAGCGGCTACTATTACTGACCGTCAACGAGTAAATAGGAATATAAAATTTAATTAATAATTACTCCAAATTCGATGCGTTAGATTGTGTTTTAGGAAAACAATCGTTTACATATGTATCGTAAATCTAGCATTTATATAAACCGTGTCTAATGTTAAACAGGTAACTGGTTAAAAGTCTAAACCGCTAATCGTGATGGTTGGCACTTTTATAGAAGTTTATATGCTACCAATACAACCAATTATATGCTATACACTATAAGTCGGCCCTTAGTAACAATATCCCATACTTTTCTTTTCTCAATAAGCTTGACATTGTAATTTGATCAGGACAAAGTCGCTAATAGGTTCTTGTCTTGAATGTAGTTACCTGGTGTCAAATTACGGTATACGGATTGCACTTATCTGATGTCATGTAAAAACATGCATACAAAGAAATGACCAGCGCATGATAACATAAGTCTTGATTAAATGATTGCATCCGCCCATTTTGATACCCTTCTGAATTCCATTTCCTTCTTCTTTTCTTTCAACAATGTTAGGTTCTACAATAAAGTCCCAAAGCACGTTACCGATTTGCCGGACTGTAAATTTAAGCGCCATGTCAAACGGGTTTTAGTTTCAAAAGGATATTATAGAGTGGATCAGGACGTGAACGATAGTGATGTCTGGAATTGACTCCTCTCTGTGCATCCACTAAAAGCTATTGTATGACGTATTGGAAATATATGTTAAAAAATGTACCCGATCAAGTTTCTTGCCGGTTCTTATCGATGACTGGGTTTTTTTCAAACCGGTGGTAGTCTTTGATGTTGATAAGTGCCTTATTGGGGTCTAAACTGAATAAAGTATTTTTGATTTGATTTGAAAAACAAGTCTTGTGCGCACATATAAACACAACACATATAAACGTTTGTGTTACAAAATCCGATACAAATTTAAACTGTGAACCTATGGTGCTTTCCAAGTCTCTTGTACATACCCCACGTGATCTAATAACTATATAATTATCTAACACCGCATATATTAAAAAGAAACGCCTTTTCTAGCCAAATATAACAATTTAAAAAATCTATTACGTCACGAATGCATGTTACATAAACGTCATGTGTAGCCACTGTGAAAAAAAAACAAAAAGGTACAATAAACGATTATTTTTCAGTTATACGACAGATTAAGTAATCGATGTTTGTGTTAGGTAAAGACACAAGCGAGTAGGAAACAGCTCGCATAGTCGGTTTCAATGATAATTTTAATAATAATATAGGTAAATCTGCCGAGAATCGATATACCGTATTATTCGGACAATTATAGAGATTTACAAAACTTTATCGGTCTTATTATAAAAGCAAAAATAAATACACGCTTAACACAATCTGTACTAAACAGTTTCTAAAATTTTATCTCATATTAAACACATATTCAAAACACTTTATTGTAAAAGCGTAACGAAGCAGGCTCTAGCTAAATATCTGTTGTTGTTTATGCAAGTAACTCTGAATAATATTCACTTAGCATTACTAGCGCTAATAACTTTCAAGCAACAAGTCAATCCCTAAAACCTACAATATATGTGTATTTTTAGTAAAAACTTCTTTAACTTGGCTGTGATTTGAAACCCGTAGAAACTAAAGAGCGACCTTAACAGCATCTATGGGACTTAACGTACGAGGGAAAGAAATAGAATATATTATACAGTATTTCTCATACTCGTAGTCTTTTCAATATACACTGCGTACTACTTGGTGTGATTTATTCGGATATAATAGGTATATCCAACGTTATAAATAAAGCAATCAAACACTATTTTCATATGATTATCGGTTGAACTATAGGTTATATTGCAAATGCTAGATACACTTGGGTCAATACAATCCTCAATCGGCCGCCAGGGAATTTTGACTCTTTAAAACGTTTAGAGGCCGAAAAATTGGGAAGACACACCACCATTTTATAAAGGACCACGTGTAATTATACCCTATTTGGTATTTCCAATATGCCATTATGTCTCAGTTTTAGATGTCCAGTGAACCAGCTGTTATTATTGTGTTGTGTTGAAATTGTGACCGCAAACCGTCAGCGGTCGATCGCCGGCGACGATTAGCGTTGCGCACTATTTGCCCAACCGCGGAAGCGAACCGGCGACCTTGTTACCCCGCAATATTATACACGACATTATTTATTATTTTATTGGAAATTGTTTGGATTATTTTATTAGTCAATCGGGAGTTACGTTTGTTTTGTAATTTGAGCTGTTACGTGTGTTGTGACAACGAGAGAATTCAAGAACAAAAGTGTGCCCACGTGTAATCTAACAACATTTTACCCGTGGGTTTGTTTTATTAGCTTTAAAGTTATATTTGATCTGTCTTTCGGCGCTTTTATTAGCATTAAGGTACTCTTGATCTATTTTTCGGCGATTTTGTTAATATTAATATAGATTTGATCTGTCTTTCGGCGATTTTGTTAATATTAAGGTAGATTTGATCTTTCTTTCAGCGGTTTTATTGGCATTAAGGTAGATTTGATCTATCTTTCGGCGGATTTGTTACCAATGAGATAGATTTGATCTATTTGCGGTTTTGTTCGCATTAAGGTAGATTAACTCAGGAACAATACTTTTTTCTAGATGAAAAGCATCCTATGTCCTTTTATATTCCTGATAACGTGAGTGCAGAATTTTATGATGATCGTTTGAGTACTTTACACGTGAAAGCGTAACAAACAAACAAGCTCACATTCGAATTTATAATATTAGTTACTACGTTAATATAGCACACACGTAGACAATGACAGCGTATCAAATAGGTCACTCAAACACTCAAAGGAACCTCAACAGAATGCGACACTGTGTCTAAGTGTAAGCACATTAAAAAACCAAGAACAAATACCAACGATAAATTAGCAAAACATCGCCGGTCATGCCGGCCTAGAAGCCTTTGATTTACAGTGATTGATGCCGAAAAGCGAGACGAAGAATAGAGTCACTGATAGGACAAAACCCTATTACCTCGCTTGGTTACTGAATACAAGGGATGATGAGTTGATAGCGTGTTCGAACACAGCGTTGTTCTATATATTGGACATATGTTCGAATCCTTGCAACTGAGACGGCGGAGTCGGAGCTTCCGGTCAAGGAAAGCATTGTAATGGAACTATAGCATAGTGGTAGGTTTTTTTTTTAAATCCGCCTGGCTAGCTACCACCCTCAGGTTGAAAATCTGTCACCAAGCACCTGTTGGTGTATTCCCGCAGTTGTGATGAGATCCAGTCTCTTCTAGGGTTGGCGTGTTTACCTCTTAGACCACGTCGTCACGTAACAACATCGTGTCGTTAAACGATTCAACTTATAAAGTATAAAAATATTGATACTGGCTGGTTCCGAACCGCTTGACATATAAGTGTACCACAATGACAGCTTTTACATCTAGTGTGTGGTATTCCCGCTTCAGTCGAATAAAGATCCCTCTCTGCCGAAAATCAGTACAGAAATGTGGATACTCAACTCTTAGTACACGTATCTATCTTCATAAATATAATAACAATATAAATCTAATGTGTCTTCACTTTTTAGATTTTTGTAAAAAAAAAATTGTTACAGATATCTAGGTTTAAGATAATAAAATAAATTTCAATCATTTTCAGAAATGTATGTATGTCTGTCTGTCTGTTTGTTTCGACACCCATGACTGCTAAAGTACTGCGTTCACGATAAAACCTGATCAAGAAAATCATAAAGCATATCCTCCAGTAACATTTAGTCTTTGTTACATTAAAATCGATCCACTCTATCAAAAGTAATTTGAGTCATTTAATGACGACTAGAATTAAGTACGAGAAAAGAATAGGTAAGTAAATGCAATTCAAGCCCTCCCAAAAACAAACAGCAAATGAAAAAGGTTGGGGGTGTAAGGAGTGTCGAATAACATCATAAGACTTGAGACACCCAAGCCAACCTCACCTGCACGCGGTGCACCCTGCTGAATAACGAACGAGCCAATGGCGAAAGCGGGGTGATAGGGTTTTACAGCCTGACTGGGTCGCAACCACCATGTATATAGCGAAAAAGCCCGTCATAATGATTCGCTTCTGCGGGTCGCGTTTCGGGATCAGCCTGTGCATATCCAGTTTTTCGCAGGCCGGCATGACCGTGGCGACCGGCGATGGATAGATTCTTTCTCGGTGGTCACCATTGTTTTTGGATTGTACTGTGCTTACCATCAGGCATAATGCAGTCATTTTGCCGAGCTACAATACAACAAAAAACTGTTTTTTGCATTACGTTCAACGCGGATGAAGTCACAGTAACAAATAAAATGGATTGGAAATATTACCAATTCACTCGGTTAGTTTAGATCAGCCTAGTTGTCAAATAAGAAACACACACTGGAATACGTGAGGCTGACATGCTGGTACACGTATATGGCTCACGATTTTTTATATGTATAAATAGCTAGCTTAGTTTAGCTTAGGTTCACAGTGTTGCATCCAAGGCAACAGCTCAAGTCGAGGTACAGCCACTTTGGCATCCTTGGGCTTGTTACCGAAGTACCTTAAGCGCTCGTCTTAGCAGTCTGGTGAAGCTGTGAAGGCCCGTCAGTCCAATAGCGTAATCAGTTCGAAAAAAAAGTCTGAATACCAGGTTGATATAGCTACTGTAACTCTAATAATACCTTATCCAATTTTCTCCATGCTTAGATACATAAATACACTATTTAAATATTTGGAGTTAAGTACAATATACTATTACAGCCGACTTTTTAATTCTCTGTATACTATGCAATCGTACCAATTTATGAGATCGGTATTTCGTCCAAAAAACAACACTGCAACTTGGAAATATATTTCCAGGTCCAACTCTCAGGAGCAAGCATTTGCTGTACAGGTTTTATTTGAAGCAATTACATGTTACCTTATTTAAAAGCACTAGTTATTGCTCGCAACTTGGTTCGCGTTAAAATATCATTTTCTCTAAGGGAGTTACGTGATTTAAACAGATTTATGGTATTCTATAATTACTGATTTTAGATTAGTGCACCCACTAATCAAAACCTCATTAAAATCGTTTCTGCCGTTTCAGAAAATTCCAAACAATAACAGACTCTTTGCTTTTATTCAATTGTACAAATTATGAACAGTCTGTATGCACTTTTTAACATTAAATCTAATAATTGTACTATTTGCAATGAAAAAATAAATTAAATTAAGTTATCGCGTTATAAGAATAGATTTGCTATTATAAAAAAATATCGATTTGTACATACCTATATTATTAAAGCAATAGAGTGACGCCAGAGTCAACGGATGAGTGCTTGTCGATTTACTACCACAAATAACTATTGCCTAAATCAAATTGAACGTTATGCAATCAAACAAACTTATCTGTGAAACGAGTGCGCTCTGATACCAACCATGTCAACATTTATAAAAGGCAATTGCATCGGGGGCTAAAATAATTGTAGTTGCTATATCGAAGGGAAATGAGTAAAAAAAGATTTTCTTTCTAAATATTTTTTTTCTACATATTTTTTCTGGATTAATTATAAACACATTTCGACTATGGTCTACCTCCTATAACTTTTTAAAATGAATACATAAACATGATTGACATGACACGGCGCTTAAACTAACAATCCGGTAAAACAGTATAGCCTTTGGAAAATTTGTTGTAAAACCTAACACTTACCTAAAAAACTGTTACTGGTTTTACTGAGTCTGTAACATGGGAAAATTAGGATTTGAAAGGCTTCCCATAAGAAGTTTCACGTCAAAATTAAATTCGCTACTCAATGCTTTTAAAGATACATTGCTCGTACAGTCAATCCGTTTGGACGTTCTTAATTGATAAGTTTCAAATTATTTCGAAGCGATACCCTCTGATTCAGGTCAATTGTTTCGCTCTTGTCATCCATTCGCGAGATGAACAGATTCGATGTCACACCACTGTTAACCTAAAAACCAACATGGCGTCTTTTGTGCTAACAAATTGTTTCCTAACCTCTTGTGTAGCGTAATTTTTTCGTCAATCTTTTACGTCGAGGTATATTTCTAAATACATCTCCAATTTGTTAACTATGTTCTAATTTTGTCCGTATGGTTTGGTAATTATTGAAAAGATTACATAATGAGAATATCTTACGTATTTATGCTATATTTTTGTTCTTGAATCCCTACAATATTAATTCACGGTTATTTCTATGTTATTTTTGGCAACCAACCTTCTTGTACATTATCACTGCCATTGTCAGTAGGTAATTAAAAATAAAATAAAAAAATAAAAATATAATTAAAACCTTACGATCATTCCAATGAACTAATAATATGGTGGCCATCTTGTTAGAACTTTCCAAGGAGTTTTTGTGGCAAGTCGGAATCCATGCTCCGTGATATTATTTCCCATCTATTTCACTTGTGCACAATAACTGAACTATATTACATAAAACAATATCATTATTACAAAAAATAGAGTCAAAATAACACAAGATTATGAATAAAATATATAATCCACTACATATATGACATTCGAAGATCCCGCCAAAAACTCCCAATTCACAGGTTGTAAGTATACATTCTTGTACGAATCAAAATTTTCACTGTATTATCATGTTAATTTTATTCATTCGCTTTATTGTACGATGGTCGATGTGTGTTCGGGCCGAATTTCTCATTTGATTTATCACCTAACTTTCTGATTAGTTAGAGATTTAACATTTAAACATATCTTAAAGTTGTATGAAAAGTAAAAAATTAAGGCAAAGAAGAAGAACAAAGATAGAACCTTCTGTTTCAAAAATGATTAGATGGAAACAAACTTAAATAAATCTAACAATTGTCGCAAAAGTTCTCACAACCAAGTATACAAAACTAATAAAATGGTTGTTATATTTTAACAGAACTATTACATAAATATTCAGAAGTAATATTTTCATAAATAAAGTAATTAATTAATTTTTCACGAATATTCAAAAGGATGCAACTAGACACAATACATTTGGTTTTGTTAGTAAAGAAGTTCTTTCTCGCGTTTGGTGGTAGGAGTTGACAGGTGGAAATCGTGGTGCCCTAGTGTCTTCGTGCTAAGTTATATTTAGAGAATATTTATTTACGTATGTTTTTTTAAGTTAAAGCTTGATTAAAGGAAGCTAAATTATTCCCAAGTGTTGTAGATTCTTTTACATTCTGATAAAAACTATACACAACTCATAGCGTGATTGAAATTAGAAGGTCTATATAGTCAAAGGTAACGTGTCAAGCAAACCTCTTTAGAAGCGGGTCGTGCGCTTCCATAACAAATCGATTACCACCGCTCAGTGGTCAGCGTACCGTGGCGTTTGTCAACACACACCGTTTATATTAATTACGACATATTTACGTGTAGTAGTGGTAGTATTTGAACGAGCGTCGTACTCCCCCCGAGCCAGTCTCGCGCGGACGCCATGATGGCTTCACGCGTGCCGACTCGACACAGACTGAGAGACGCGTTCTAGTCATACCAAATTCGAATTTGAATATTTATACTTTTTTAATTTATAAGACTATGATCATCGACTGACTAGTGATGTGACTATGTGATTCGAGTGACACAATGACAGAGTGACATGACTTGGATTGACTTAACTGACTTTGACTTGTTCGTGTGGCAGGAAACGCAGTTTGGTGAGTTAACTTACATTTTTATTGGAAAACAATCGAGATGACTAATATAAAAACTGGAGAAAATCGTCCATTATTGGATATTCATTACATATTCTAATATGCAAACTCTATTTAAAGAGATGATGGTTGTATCGTCTTCAGAACTGTACGACGCGGTTTAGAATCCCCTAATATATTTCAGCATATACTTTAAACTACGCGCCTATCAATTTGTACTAAAATTGGTACTTGATAGTTAGTCTTTTGTGTATATATATTTGTTTTATTTTAATTCGCAACAGGTTTTCGCATCTAAGACAAAAGAAAAAATCAATTGCATTTTTTAAGCTTTGCGTATTCCAATACACGAATAGTTTTCGATATTGAAAAAATACAGTGTCTTAACTTCTAGTAAAAGCGATTCTCTATGTCACCAGAACTTATTAATGATACTTATATCGTATTTTTTACTTTTAAATCACTCATATACGTTTACTAATTGATTTTAATTATACCAATGAAAAGTATAATGTTTTTACTATAATCCCTCTTTACAACAACCTATAGTACTTAGAGTGTACTGACTAAAACATACAATTTTAAATAGGTAACTGAGCTGTTGAGAACGCTTACGCTCTTTTCTAAAAGAACCACGTAGAACTGGTCATACAGAAAGCGAAAGATCTAAGGTCCATAACTGCAACATGCAACGTCTGAAAGTCAAATAATTACGCTCCAATTGCGAGCGTAAGTTCATCTTCAGTGAAGGAAAACGTGATGAATCACAGCGTGGTGGCAGAACTTTTTCTTATCTCGCCTGGATAACTACAACCTCCTGTTGAAAAACTGTTTGCGCCTATGGGTGTCTTCCAGCGCTTGCACTTGACAGCCAGTAGGTGTCGCGTATTTGCCATCTTAGACTATATCTTGATTAAATACTAGCTGACCCGTGCCCACTTCGTTGGGCGGTAATAGGCCTTATCAAGATACAACTTTTTTCTAGAACTCAATCATATATCTCTCATCGTTAACGCAGCGTTCGTAAGAAACGTTTTACCATTTTTTCTCCGACTCCCCAGATATTACCCCCTACAACCTCACAAACTTTACCTCTTTATGATATTAGTATAGATAATATAATTAGTTAATAGCTTCTGCCCGTGACTTCGTACGCGTGGAATGCTTATTTTGCGCTAAAACGCTCTGAAAAGGAAAAAATACCCCGATTTTGCAACATTCTTTATTGCTGCTCCGCTCCTATGGGTCTTAGCGTGATGATATATAGCCTATAAACTTCCCTGATAAATGAGCTATATAACACTGAAAGAATTTTCCAAATCGGACCAGTAGTTCCTGAGATTAACCCTTACAACCTCACAAACTTTACGTCTTTATAATATTAGTATAGATTACGTAAAATTATGGTGAATACTAAAATTTATAAATATGAAAGAGGACTACAGTAAATTGAGCGAAGTGGAAACTTTAAATTATAATATATTATTTTTTGGTGAGCAGATTTTCATAAAATTAATATTATATGTTGTCGCAAGCTATGCTCAGATTGTACTTTTGGTTATGAATGTATTCAAATCGACAGGCAATTTTCTTCTTCTATATCTTATCTATACATACAATGAGAATGGAAATGTAACATGTCTGTAATTTATAGATTTTTATGAAAAAAATTATTACATGTATCTTGGAATAAGGAATAAAATACGTTTCAATCATTTTTAGAAATGTCTGTCTGTCTGTTTGTTTGAACACGCACCGCTAAAATACTGCATTCATGATAAAATCTCGTAAATCTTAAAGCGTGTCTTCGAGTAACATTTTAGTCTTCGTTTCATTAAAAGCGGTTTGGTCTATCAAAAGTTATTACCATTTTGATGACGACGTGACTTAAGTACTAGAGAAAAGTAAATGGTTTAATACATTCTAATGATTTTATTAACGAGTTCGACGCGGACAAAGTCGCGGGCTCTGCGAGTGAGAAATAAAAGAGCACTGCGAAAATCTAGAAACAATTTTTTATTATATACTAGCTGCGCCCGCGACTCTGTCCGCGTGAAACCTTATGTAAAAACAGAGATTAATAAAGTTATCTGAATGTATTAAGTCAATTTACTTATCTACTTTACTCTCGTACTTGCGTCGTCATTTAAATTACAATAACTTTTGATGGAGTGAATCGAATTTAATGAAACTAAAACTAAACGTTACTCGAAAATATGCGTTACGTTTTTCTTGGTGAGATGTTATCATGAACGCATTACTTTAACAGTGATCCGTGTTCATATAAACAGAAAGACAGACAGCATTTCTAAAAATGATTTAAATGTATTTTATTGCTTATTCTATGACAACAGCAACAATTTTTTTTCCACAAAAATCTAAAAAATAAACAGACGCGTTAGATTTACAGTCTTAATATTTATATAGATACTAGCAGGCCCGGCAGACGTTGTCCCACCCTTATTATTAAAAAAAATCCTTGACAAATTATATATTAAAACGTTCCTCATGAATCACTTTATACACTGGTGAAGACCGCATAAAAATCCGTTCAGTAGTTTTTGAGTTTATCACGAACAGACAGACAGACAGACGCGGTTGGGGACTTTGTTTTATACTATATAATAATAATAGAAGAAAATACAGACAGAACAACATTATGTTTTTGTTTCATAACAGTTAGTCTTTACGGATACGGAATCCTTAAAGTCTATCTCTAGAATATTTCTTTTATACATTATTTTTTGTTTTTATTTCTCAAACTTTCGACTCTCTCCAAAAACATAGTCTGAGAGTTAAAGCGAAATCGAGTCATTACATAATCAAACCATATTTAACCAACGAAAGTAAATTTCTCTTTCGATAAAGGTCAAATAAAACGACATATTCACCACAAGCAAGAGATAACAGCTACTTTATTTAGTGAAATTGAATTACATAAAACATACTTATATTACAGAAAAGAAATTTTATGCAGGCGTATATTTTTTTTATGGACGGATAGACGTTAGTGAAAATATGAATGATGAAGAAATGTTAAACCAGATCGAGTTTCTTGCCAGTTCTTCTCGATGACTGGTTTTGTTTTCCGAATCGGTGGTAGTTTTGACGTTCATAAGCCCCTTCTCAGGGCCTAAACTGAATAATATATTTTTGATTATGTTTACTATTTCGTGCAAAAACGACCAAAACAATTTTGATGGAATTACAGTAATACAGTTGGTACATACAACATAAAAAGAAATTTCGTAATTTACCAAAATATAAGGAGAGAAGTAAATTAAGTTAAAATAAAGTCGAGGTAATCATAAGGACTGTCAGTAGAAGTGAAAACTCAAAACAGTGGAATAATTATCTTCTTTAGTGAATATATAAATGAATTAAAGTCTGCATTAATTAAATTTAATGATCTGGGTACTGTACTTTCTATCTATACCGACACGGTATACTTATAATTTCTGGTATATACATTTAAAAAAATACTCTTCGTCGTATCTATGGTCAACATATTAAATTCTTCTACAAAGAAACGAAGAAGCTGTTTTATATTTGCACAAACTTTCACTCAATAACGCGAGTTGAATATAATACAAAGATACCGTCGGAAGCGCATCGCGTAACCTTAACGCATTTCCCTTGAACTTTTACTAAAAACACATGCATATTTATTACAAAACATTGAATTACTTTTATAAATAACTAGAAGCCCGCGACTTCTTTTATATATTTTAATAATTACAACATACATTATCTCCATGTAACTCGTAACATTTAGTGTTATATCAAGCTGGTCTTATACATAAATACATAAAGGCTATTACAGGGTGGATCAATATGTGAACGATGGCGACGTCTGGAAGTGACGCCTCTCTCTGTGCATCCACCAAAAACAAATATAACTTTATATGTCGTTATGTTTTAATAATTAAAAAATATATTATGTATTATGAAAAGGTAAACCAGATCGAGTTTCTTGTCGGTTCTTCTCGATGACTAGGTTGTTTTCCAAACCGGTGGTAATTTTGACGTTCATAAGTGCTTTCTGAATGCCTAAATTGAATACAGAGTATTTTGATTTATTCCATGGCACACCGAAATAATTCTCAGGTGATCGATTGTTTTTTATCGTTGTACTTGTCACTTATCGTTGTATTTTGACCAATTTAAATTATATCTTTACTAGCAGGCCAGTTGGACGTTGTCCGGCCGTAATAATAAAAAATACTTTCATAAATTATATACATAAACCTTCCTCATAAAACAGTTATTTTTTAACTTACAGGTAACAATAATTAAATAACAAAACTTAATAAAAGGTCTATTAGGTTTTCACTTATAGGTATATAAATGAACAGGAAAAAAAAGCTATAAATACAAATAAACAAAAAACATAATGATTACAAACGCGTTATCAGAATCAATGAGCAAAATCTCTACATAATCTTAAAATTAAACATAAAATAATTGCCAAAACAATTAAAATATTTACACGGTCAGATCAGAAACGCTTTCTGTCTGTACGTTGTCCTTAAAAATGGTACATATATCATATATTATTCTGATGTACCGAGAAGCCTTATTACTGTAAAGTTATAATAAGATCTGTTCAGTAGTTTTGTGTGAAAGAGTAATAAGTTTATCATAAATACTAAGTTTTGTGTTAAATTTCAAATATTAGATTTGTTAATTGTAATTATTTTTATTAAAGAAATGTTGGATGACGTAATATTTATATAACATATTTTTTAATACTCTAAACTATACAACAGCGACATCTGCTTTTAGATTTCTTTTTCATAGTGATTACTATTTATATCGTTCAGAAATAATTGTACTGTTTTTGTAAATTTACCTAATAAATGTGTTTTTCAAATTTGTAATTGTTGTAATTTTATACTTTATTTACTTCAGTAGACGTTTCTTAATTGTGTTAAACTCATTAATTAACAATAGCGATTACTTTTAATTGTTTACCGATTAAATTTAATTTCGACGTATAATTTACGACCTAACTGATCACTGAGGTTATACTCTCGAAAGGCAGTACAATTATTAGCACACCAAATCCTTCATGATGGCGGAAATATCAAAAATTGTCATTAATTACAGCGGCAGCAATGAAGCAGGTGATATCCAGGGACGTACTGAAGAGGTACAGTTTCCAGCAGCCAGTGCGTTGAGGCAGTCACCTTTGATGCAGCACTGCCCTCTACGCGGAGCACCCAAATGTCCACCAGCTTCTAAAAGGTAAACTATTCATAGTGTTTATTACATAATTTTGATATATAAAATCCGACCAAACATTTTGTGAAATAATGTATGTAATATTCTAATAGAATAGTTCTTAATTTCATAAAATACATTTCTCCCCAGATACCGCACACACGATGGCACATGCAACAATTTACACCGGCCAAGATGGGGATCAACTTTAACCCCCGTTCAACGTTTTATCCCTCCTTCCTATTCCGACGACCTACAAGCGCCGAGACGATCGGTGACCGGCGGAAACCTACCCTCGGCGAGGGAGATCAGCTCGCAAATCCACCAGGACAGGAACGAGGAGAGCCTTGGAATAACACACCTGCTGATGCAATGGGGACAGTTCTTAGATCACGACGTGACATCTACTTCACAGTCCAGGGGATTCAATGGCTCTGTTCCTAGGTGCTGCAAAGATGGTGGAAGGGATTTCATCCCTATAGAGTTCCTGGTAAGACTTCTAATTGTAAACAAATTAATGAAGCATTAACAAAAACTACATGAATTTATTCAATCTATTCGTTCGAAAACTTTTAGTTAAGATTTAGGAAAACCTTTTCTCATTATTACATAGCTTAAAACAAAGTAATCTTCCCCGTCTGTTTGTCTGTTTGCGATAAACTCAAAAACTACTGAACGGACTTTCGTGCACCAGTAGATAAAGTGATTCACGAGGAAGGTTGAGGTATATAATTTGTCTATATTTTGTTTTATTATCAGGGCAGGACAACGTCCGCCGTGCCCGCTAGCAGATAATAAATTACGATAACTTTTATTTTATTAGAAATATCATAAAATGATAATAGTATTCACTATATTACAATTACCTTTTTAATTCCTTTTTTATTTATTTATTTTAAATTAAATTTTAAACTTCCTTATAACTCACACTAACACGGGTGAAGGATATATATAACTAATAGAGAACCACGGTTTCATTAGCATTTTATATTTAAGATATTTTATTACTGTCACGACCGAGCTGTGCGGTTTGGTACTTCACTTATATAGGTACTCATATATCGATCCTTCTTGGTAATTACCAGATATTAGATTAGATTAGATAATTATCCACCTACACTTTTTATGGTAATGACTCCACTCCTAACAGTCGTAGCGTAGTGTCATATAGGTTATAACTTTCCATATTATATTATAACATACAAAATAAGGATAACAAATGTAATTGATAGTTCTAGATATTAGCAGATTCAAATAAACTAAAGCATTCCCCTAAACTTTACAATATCAGTATTTATTCGAAATTAAACTTAATATAGTATTATAAGTAACCGGGTGACCGCTCCTGCTTCGCCCGCGTTTTCTAACGAAGAAAATGAGATCTAATTTTTGCTCTAAATTACGACCATTTAGTGAAATAAAATGGCAAACGAACGTCGATTCTTTCAATATTATTGAAAATCTCCCAATTGTTTTCTGTCTCATGCAGTCAGGTACTTTTCTATGTGGTTCTCTTTTCACCCGAATCGAACACGTTTCTGTTTGATTTTTCAAATATTTTCTTTCACATGACAGTTCCATACCCAACAAAAAAGAATTACTCAAATAGGTGCGTGCAGTGGTTCTAAAGTGATGCGCTTACATAAATTCGGCTATTGATTTTTATTTATTATTAACTGATAAGGCCAGACGTTGTTGTGCCTTAATTACTACATGTTGTAGTAAGTCTGCTTAAAAACTTGATACATAAAAAATGTGGCGCCATCTATGAGATATCAATAATAGTCGATCCTACAGTTTTCTGTCAACAAATTAATTTAAAACGCCATCTGTTCGATGATGAAACTTACAATTACATCTTTTGCAACGATCGACTGTTAAAAATGTTTATTTGAATAATTGACCAGCATCCAGAATGCTTCCCAATCGCTGTGCCGCCTTCCGATCCATTCTACGGCCCGCGTGGAGTGAGGTGCCTGGACTTCGTGCGGTCGTCGCCGGCGCCGCGCGACAACTGCGCGCTCGGGTGGCGGGAGCAGCTCAACCAAGTATCGGCTTATATCGACGGCTCCCCGCTCTACGGAAGTTCTGCCAGACAATCGGACAACTTGAGATTGTTTAGAAACGGTAAGTGTTTTTTTTTTCGGTTTAAGGCTTTTTCTATGTTTTTAATCCGTTTTATATCCAATTTTAACCAAACTTAGATATTTTATAAGACATTTTAACAATTTTATGTTTACTTATATTCGTAGAAGCCTTATTGAGTTATAAGTTTATTCCCGTGGTATTGTTGTTTCTTGGTAACTCTATTTGTTTTATTTAGAATAATCATGGACTGACTTTTTTAAATTGTTATTTAATTAAAGTAGTCAATTTTAATTACCTTAATTGTGTAATTTAATCATAATATAATTTCATTAAATTTAAATAAAACGACTTATTAGCACTCACAATCCTTTTGTCCATTATAACTTACTTGTGATAAATTTTATGCATAATGCCTGGCGTCTATGTAACAATGTAATAATTTATATGCTCTAGATATTACCCTAAAAAAACCTGTACTTGCCAGTAACAGTTTTATTAAAATCGATTCAGTCTTATCGGCAATTAACCCACATAGAAATCAAACACTTCAAGTAGGGATGATGATATAAGATCGATTATTCGAATAATCTATTTTTAGACATAGACAAATCAATAATTGTAACCGATATTAAACATCGTATCGATCCCTTAAATCGATCTCTGACACTATAAAATTGTAATCAGATTTTTTCAATCTAAATAAAATTAAGACCATACGTTAATTTATATTTTAACAAAAAAGCTTATCATAAATAAAAATTAAGAGATCGATTTTTAAATAATCGATTCACTAGATTTCATGAATTTCATTTCGTTCATGAATCGATTCCATGGGCCACTATTAAAACTGTTTTTTTGCGAAGAATGGCCATCCTTAACTTGAAATTTATTTATATCTATTGATTATAATATGTTAACGATACAAGTGTGATATATAAAGGTATGCTACAATACGGGCGAGTGCAACAACGCAGACCGATCTTGCCGCCGGAACGCAGAGACGAGCTCTGCCAAGGAGGAGCAGTTTCCACAGATTGCTTCAAATCCGGAGACGGCAGGGTCAATGAGCACCCCGGACTGGTAGCGGCACATATCGTGTGGTTACGACAACATAACAGGTAAAACTTATTGCAATTGTCTGGAATTTTATTGGCAGCGGATAAAATTATGATTTCACGTCATAACATGCTAGTAAGCGTGACCGACCGCTTGCGTAACACTAACGACGGCTTATGTACTTATATATACTATTGATATTTTGCAGCTCATAATACGTTTGATTGATTAATGTGTATAACTATTGGTCCGAGTGCCAATAGCTATGAAAACCAAACTAATATTAATAATTTCAATAAACAAATCCTGAACTTTAAATATTGTCATTCACACTATGATTAATACGAAAATTCAAAAGAGAACATAATTATCCATTGTTTTGAGTTTTCACTTCTATCGACAGTCCTTATGACTGCTTCGACTTTTTTTACTTGTTTTTACTAAACTTGCCTGACTGGCTACAGTAGTAAAGTTAAAAATCTGTTATCAACACCTATAGGCTCATATAAGTCACGCTCCGATAGCTGCAATTGAAATCAGGTAGTTGCCTAGGTTGATTGTATCTACTATTTTGGCCTATATCATCATATAACGTCTAGCGACATTACAGTCAAACGCTAAAACCTATAGATTAAAAAACAATTCTTCCTCTCAGAATGGCACAAGAATTGGCACATCTAAATCCACACTGGAGCGACGAAAAAATATACCAGGAAACGCGGAAAATCGTCGGAGCCATGATCCAACACATAACTTACAGAGAATTCCTGCCTATTGTACTGGGTGAGTTTGGTGAAATGTAAATTTACTATTGAAAAATACAATTTTTATTTATTTTATTGAAATAAAACTTCGTACGCACGCTGGACTTGAGGAGTAAGCGGCTGAATACGCCACGCGAGCGTTACGAAAAGTGTGATCGGTCCAGTCGAACGGAACGTTGAGAGAGACAGAGATACGTTTCGTAATATCAATGAAAACCCATAATATATTTAAATTTACATACATATAGATGGAACTAAAGAAGTTTTACTTTATTCGTGTGGTTTAAAGCACACTCGTTTTAATGACAACCAATCATTTAGATTATTATTACTATTGCCGAGTAGATAATAATTGGAATTGTGATAAGACGGTGGCCACCTTGTTAGAACGTTCCAGAATTTTTGTGGCATCTCAGAATAATCATATAACTATCAGGGGCGTAGCTACCGCCGTATTTGCCGTATCAATTATACGGGGCCCCGACAAGGCACGCTACGCCACTGATAACTATACTAGTCATGCCTGGGAACCTTATGTAAAAAAAATAGAGATTAATAAAGTCACCTGAATGTATTAAGTACAGATATTAGTATGTGTTTATTATCTCCAGGCTCGGAAGTGATGAGGCTGTTCGAACTGGAACTCTACCACAAAGGATATTACAAAGATTACAGCGTGAAGCTAAACCCGAGTCCTGCGAGCTCGTTCAGTTCTGCTGCATTTCGCTTTGGACACAGTTTGGTACAATCGTCGATGGTCCGTTTTGATCGTTTTCACCGACCGATGCTCAACAGTGAGTATTTTACAATTTTACATCATACTAAAAATATTTAGTAAATCGTGGCCATTTGTGACATATTTCAAACGATACTAATGATATATTTTAATGTTCCAAGTCAATGTGTACATAATTAACAGTAATATTGGTATCTGCACTGGTTACAAACCGTATCGCGCATATAATTAAAAATAAAAATAAAACAGTGACTTAAACATATGTAATAAATAAAAACTTAATTTGAATTAACTAAATATGTGAGATTATTGTGTAACACGGTCTTCCGAGTGAGACAAGAGGTTTTTTTTTTCTCGATCTGGAACTGACTACGCTATTGACCCTGCAGGGTCTTCACAGCTTCACCGGACTATAGACAAGAGTGTTTTATAGTAATGAGTGAATTGTTTTTGGAACGAAGTTCCTTATCGCGCGTTGTGAAAGGAGGCTAGACGGAAAAAATTCTTACGAAAAGTTGTAACGACACTTTTTGCTATAGTAAGCTATAGTAAGCTGTGCGGCGTGCGCATGTTTGTAGTCCGGTGAAGCTGTTAAGACCTTGCTTGGTCCATAGCGTAGTCAGTTCGAAAAAAAAAAAAAAAAAAGTGCGCATGTTTCTCTGTCTGTCTCTCTCTTATAGAAAGCAAGCCAGATATTTTCATTTCTATTTCGCATTGAACAGTGTGGTGTCGCGACGATTATTTTTGTTGAGTGTATACAGGTTTTTTGTAAATAATAAAAAATAATAATAATAATGAATCCTGACAGTGTTTCTGCACAAGTTTTTTATTTAGTTAATAATTTTTTTTTTTGCAAATTGTGTCGATTCTACATTAGCCGAAGGAACTTCGTTCCTACCTGGTGTACCACGACACCACATCTTTTTTTTTTAAATAAACCTTTTAGGTAGATATTTTGTCACGGTTTTTTTTTCATTATCAGGGCGGGACACCGTACACCGATCCCGGTAGTATTGTTCAAAACTATACACACAATGCTTCTATAGTCGAATACTGCTCAAATATTACAGCTTTACTATTTGATATGACTACAGTAATTAAATAGAATATACCAGTATTATTCAAGAGTTTATATGATAAATAATTGTATACTCCAGACGTTTCGCTCCACGATGAACTAACAAACCCATCAAACATATGGAGCATGGGAGCTGTGGACCGCCTCCTCTTCGGGATGGTGAACCAGCCGATACAGAAACGCGACGAGTTCATGACCGACGAACTCACCAACCACCTGTTCCAAACCCCTCAGTTCGACTTCGGCATGGATTTAGCAGCTATCAACATCCAGAGGGGGAGGGACCACGGAGTGCCGCCTTACACTTACTGGAGGGAACCGTGTGGCCTCTCATCTATATTCAGCTTTGAGGATCTCACGAGAGTCATGCCAGAACGGGTTTTAAGGAAATTTAAAACCATATATAGGTAAAGTATTCCACTATAGTATTTGATTTCTATAAGAATCTTTGGTTTTATCAAAAACTTTGATCCTCCCATGTCCATTACTATACTGTTACTATACTGTTACTATACTATTACTATACTATCACTATACGATTATTATACTATACCATTCTAGCTATTGCCATACCATATTCTGACAGAAAGACATAAGTGGAAGAAAATCAGTACTTCATAATATATAATACATAATTCTAAATCTCATCTGAATATCTTTGATGGTGACATTGTGACATTTATTATCCCCGAGCTTTTTACCAAACAATCGATGTATTAGTTAAATGGTTGCTTTATTGCACTTTTGCCTATAATCGAATAACCGCTGCCATCTCTCACTGCAATAAAAAAAATGGGACATGGCAGTAAAAAATCAATTTCAGGTGGAAGTTTAAAGTAACGTTTATTCTGATACTTAATAATGGATTTCAGCAAAATAACATCTTTAACAATCAAATAATCTATAGGATGACCAAATACGAGTCCGAAAATGAAGTAGTGAATACTCGATTAAAACTTTGTACTAAAATGTATTTGCAAATGTTAATCGAAAACATCTCATAACTATAAAATGACTATAAAGTAATTATTGCAACCTTCATTATATGATGTAGCTACCACAGTGAAACAAAAAACAATATGGATTACAATAGTTAGCATTTCCTACAATGTATATTCAAAGGAGTGATCAAAAGGCTAATTAAAGACAAAACAAATGTTGCTTCCTTTCTTTTTAGACATATTGACGATATTGACTTATTTACTGGAGGGATGGCAGAAAGGCCTGTGGTGGGAGGACTGGTAGGACCAACCTTCGCTTGCATCATAGCTCAGCAATTCTCAAACTTACGCAAGGGTGATCGATTTTGGTAAATAGTTCTTACTTAACTATATCATAACAACAATCGCAACCATATCAATATTTTTGCCAAACAACTTTTACATGAATTTTATTTAATAACATTCTGCCATTTACTTGTATTTAATATATCAATAATACTGAAAAATTCATAAATTTTCTAAAAATTTCCATGATATTGACTATAAAAGATACCTAAATAAACAATAATATGTGTATACAGGTACGAAAACGGAGGGTCTGACTCCTCGTTCACTCCGGCACAACTACAACAAATAAGAAGGATATCCTTCGCCCAAATCCTTTGTCGCACTTTAGATACTATCGAAACTATTCAACCCTTCGTATTTTTATCCCCTGACAACCCTGATAACAGCCGAATATCCTGCCATAACGGACTCTTGAACAATTTTGATCTCTCTCCGTGGATAGAAATAGAATCTGATTCAAACAACGTAAGAACAGCAGAAGATGAAGATGAACCAACCACTACACAAAAACCTAAACGCACTAGAACAACTACCCGCAAACCTACAACCAAAAAACCATTAAAGGGTTCAAATAAATTAGCCCAAAAAGTTCCAGTTGACACGACAAAATCTGACAATGATAGACAACATAATACGACAAGAAACATTGACAAGACTAACGATATGACTAATCTGACTAATAAAAAAAACAATGACACTGACAAAACGGTTCTGATTGACGACAAACTAGACTTTAAGAACAAAAGCAAACGTTTCAATGACCAAATCATTATTGACTCGCGACATAATAGACCAACAAGATATGAGGATTACGACTATGACGGTGAAACGCAAAGTGTACAATCTGTTATTATAAATAACGTTCCCCACAAAAGACCTTACAAAAGACCAGTTATAACTGTAACCGAGAATATTGACAAATACACATATCTTATCAACTACGTGCCGAAGACGACCGAATCTTGGAGACATACGACCAAAAAGACCCCTGATAGAGACATAGTTAAAGTGACTTACCAAAATTATGACGACACATACAGACGACCAAACAAACCTTACTATTATAACAGACGAGATGACGTTAACGACAAATACAGGGAAACTAAACCAAATACGAAACCGACTTATGAAAATTACCATTCTTCAGCTAGATCTAACGACGGTGATGGGAAAACTACAATTAAATCTACTCCCACGACCGAGAATCTGTATAAATTGGTAACTTTCGGTTACGTAGGCAGCTATAAAGGCAATGCAGATGCAGCAGTTAACGACAAACTGACTGAAACAACTGAAAAGAGACCTTTAGTGACTGACACAGGACTTAAGACTGAAAAACATAAAGACGCTACTGAGAAAACTGCAACAAAACATGACACTAAAAGCAAAGAAACTACAGCTTATCAAATGAATACAAATGACAAAGTAGACAACTTAAAATTATCGACATTTTACCTTTACGAGACAGCGACAAAACCGTACACTTTGCACAGACCAACAAGGCGAAATGACGACGACTATGTACCAAATTATACGAAAACAAATAGTAAATATTATTATGTGAAGAACGTTTTACATAGATATGTTGATAACAAGAATTTAGGAGAAGTTAAAGAAGTAAACACACATACCAAAAACAGCAATCAGAAACACGGTAATGATACAAAAGTTCCTGCAACAAATGTCGAAGAGCGTTCATCAGCAAACAAAATGGCGAATATTGATACTATAGAACCGAAGGCGACTGTTGTGGAGAAGATAAGAAATAAGCCGAAAAAGCCTGTCAGTGCTCCGAAGACACCTTCTGTGGCTTTTGATATTATCCCAAGTGAAAACAGGTAATTAAGATTTATCTCTACAAATATTTCAAGTATTTTTTATTTCATTTAAACATTCAATAAATCTGATATTTAACCATACAGTGAACCCTCGGTAATCCAACAAACGTTTTGCAAGGCAGGGTCGAACTATCGAATTTGTCGAATTATAGAATACTGCATAAGACCCCCTAAAGTCCGGATTTGTTTTACAAAAGAGTACCTTATAATCCGACAAATTACAGATCCAATGAAAAGATTCTATTATGTATGTTGAATTTAGTAAATTAAACAACACAATAGAGAACTTACGTTTTACTATAAAATTAACGTCAAAACAAAAACTATGAATAAAGATCATAATTGAATTAATCAAGTTTTGAACTGTACAACTATGCATTATCTACATCAGCGAATATGGTCAAAAAAACATTCAATACGTAATAATAGCCATATCGGATTATAGGGGGTGCCGGATTAGACAGAGGCCGGATTACCGGGGGTCCACTGTATTTCATATAAAAAATATAAGCAATCCTTTCTCATTTATGCTTATAATGCTTATAAATCTTCTGCAAACCTTTTGTTTACTTTTGATTTTGTTACTCTCTCTCTCTCTCTTGGGATCCTATGCCCTAAAACTGTCGGGCAGAGGGCAGACACAATGCTTCTCCATCTCGATCCGTCGATGGCTTGACGCTTCACCTCACTCCAAGCAAGCCCAATATTCGTACACTCTGCAAGGACAGATCTTCGTTAGGTTTGTCTAGGTCTTCCACCTTTCCGCCTGCCTTGTGGATTCCAATCCAATGCCTGATTATATGAACATGGCTGTTGTCCCTTCGCAAAGTGTGACCGATCCAAGTCCATTTTGTTACAAATAACAAAAAATTTAATATGTTCCTAGTTGTGCACAGCCCTTTTACTAACATTTGTATAAACAAACTGGATAAACTTTGTAATATAGATATATGTGTAACATTACGCAAAAGCATTAACAATATCTGTTTTTCGTAAATTGTACCTTTTTATATTTAATAGAATATATCACGTCCAGCGCTGTAGCTAGTGTCGTAGATTCGATTTTTATTTCTATTCTATTTTAATTTAGTTCGTAGGTAGAGCAGCACTGGTTACAGTTAGGGCGCAAGTAAAATATCTATCATAATTGATCTGCTCGCCAATTTAATTATAATAATTTATCGTGATTTTGGTATTTTTAAGGAAGAGCAATGTGATTTCAAGGTACAGCACTGCCCCACAATGCCCCCCCCCCCCCCCCTCCCCTAGCTATGGCCGTGATGACGTCTACCAAATATATATATTCTATATACTCGAGTATACTTCCATATACTCTATGGGCCTTCTGACATTTAATTTTAATTCCAATTATGTTTTAATTTTACATATAGTTTTACTTTAAGACCTAGCAATTCTGTAACCTTAGGTAAAACTGGGCATATCTAATTAAAACAAAAATCGGAGAAAGGTTAAAAAATCTGTAGCCGGCACCTCTATTGTTACAAATACGTGAAGCTTGTTTCTTGACTGGGTATATTTGAAAACAGTTTACGCAGGCCGACATGACAGCGGCGACCGGCGCAAGGTGGAGTGTCTCTCGGTGGTCACCATAGTTTTTAGATTATACTGTGCTACCATCAAGCATAGAGCAATCACTTTGCCGTGCTACAATAAAAAAAAAGGCTATAAACATACACTTTTCTTTTCTGATCCTAAATATATATTTATTTATAAATTTTAACATTGCAAACAATATCAGATGGGTCCTTTTTTCTTTAAACAGCAGAATAAGATAAAATATTTATTAAGAATTTTTTTCCAGCCCGTCGCTATGGGCAGTTTTTGACGAGAACACCGACCTCGTGGACAGTCTGCCACACAGCATGCCAACAATGAAGTCGGATCCACATGCGTTGAAAGAGATACCACGACCAATAAAACTGAACGGCCTAAGAAGACGTCGGCCGGGACGATTTTGACCCAAAATTTGACAAGTGTTAAGTTATTACAGTACTATGTAGAATCAGATATTCACCTTTTAGGATTTAACTTGGAAAATGTGATATATAATTGAAAAATTAGATCCAACCACGGTTGTTCATCACTGTATCTTCAATATTTCAGTCCATCCAATCGTTTCGCAAGTTCACATAAAAGGCATAAGCACTTTAATTCAATTAATCGTAATAGCGCCAGTTTAATATATATTTGCCTCGTAAACCTCTAGTTGACTTTAGTAATATACAATGAATCTATTGAATATTTCAATGACTTCATGACTAACTTCAATGACTAACGTGACTGAAACAATAGGGACTGACTAATTGACCTACGGTAAAAAAATATCCATCATTACAATGCTTTATTTGGTTTCATATTATTATTATAAGAATGATGGGATGCTACTTTTGTAGTTTAGTGGCTAGTGTCGGCAAATTGCCTAAATTCATGAAGGGATTAAATAAGATGATTTAGCTGGGCAAAGGTTTGAAAATAAAATACAAATCGGAATAAGTTCTATATAATTCGCATTATTTTCACTACAATATGACGAATGACTGAAGACTGTGACATAAAGAAACCTAAAAGAATATTGACAACTGACGGTAACTAATGTGAAATAAAACAATTACAAGAACTTGACATAACTTCCAACTATATTTATTTTATACGGATAAAGACATTAAATGATGAAATCGTTGCGCGACTTACTTCCTAAGTGAGAATTTAATTTATAACATTTCAATAAATTTTAATCTTGCTTGATACTAAAACTATCAAACAATCTCAAGTACAACTCATAAATTGTCCGAAATTTGATTATATTTACAAACGTGACATACGAGTTTTATAACTGACAAATTTAGTACCAAATAAATGACTTGACCACTTGACTAATACAGAGTTAGAATTAATAACTGACAATCATTGAATTATGTACAAAATTAACACAATTTACAAATTTTATTCTATGTACAAGACTAAAATAAAAACGTGACACACGACTTCTATAACTGGCAATATTATGACAAAATAACTGACAAGATTAGTACCAAATAAATGACTTGACCACTTGACTAATACAGAGTTAGAATTAATAACTGACATTGGTTGAAAAATTTAGAAACAGAATTTGCACAAACTTAACTGATCTCTTCACCATTTTCTCATAAACATTAAGGCCAACAAATGTATTGTAGATAATTTGATAATTTAGTTTAAGAGTGTGAAATAGAAAATCCTGAAAGAATATAGCCAACTGACAATAACTAATGCGACATGAAACAATTACAAGAACTTGACATAACTGCCGACTATATTTATCTGATATGGATAAATTGCATTAAATTATAAAATCGTTAGGCAACTTACTTCGTAAGTGAGAATTTAATTTATAACATTGTAATAAATTTTAATCTTGTTTGATAATAAAAAATCAAACAATCTCAAGTACAACTCATAAATTGTCCAAAATTTGATTATATGTACAAGACTAAAATAAAAACGTGACATACGACTTTTATAACTGACAAGTTTAGTACGAAATAAATGACTTGACCATTTGACTAATACTGAGTTAGAAAGAATAACTGACAATCATTGAATAATGTAGAAACAAAATTTACACAAATTAACTAACTGGTATCAACCTGCGAGGTTATGAAAATCATAGGACGAGTTTCACTCTGTCTGGGCCAGGGGCGAAGATAGTGGTAGTATAAGAGAGGCCTACGAAAAAGAGAAGAATGAGTTCAACTTAGAGATTGCTGATTTGTGATAAATGACTTTAGACATTGGTTGACATTGTATTTAGACTATTACCTGACACTACTGACCTATTATTAATCATAAATAACATGAATATATATAAAAAATTGTAAAGCAAAATTGTAAATGATAACATAACTTCTTTGACTTAGTGACTGTGACGAAATTTGTGACTAACTGAGACTACTTCTATGACATAAACCATAATAATAAATTATGTAAGATTAAAATTATGTATATTTTAATACGTATAGTAAAAACCTAACTTTGACATCAAACCATGACGTGACCTGTCTGTGTACTTAGACAAACATGTTTTTAAAAAACTCGAAACTTTTATCTAACATTTAAGGATTGAACAAAAGTGTGATAATGTAAAAATGACTTGGCGAAAAAATATTTACTGGCAAATTTAAAACATTAATTAGACTCGTTACACCGACATTATAACTGACCATGACGCAATAACTGGACTGTGTTCGACTACTTTAACTCAAATAACTAAAAAGTACTGACAGTTTTTTTTAGATTAGACTTGACAACTGAGAATGACAATATTAATGGACAAAAAAGAACTTGTTTGAAACCAACTTCCTTCGTTTCCGCATTCTTCCCGCCCTAAATAAAATTTCTGTTATCTATTAATTATACTGAAATTTATATTGTCTTACCTACAGGCACTAAGGAGAGACATTAAGAAATTTGACACTGAAATTGTTAAAACTGCCATCTAGCGTAACCGAGACAAATGACTACAATTTCCCTGAAAATGCCAACGCGACGAAAAATACTTACCTTTCTTTGAATGAAGCCTTATCTATTACAAATTCAATTAATAATATGTTTTATTTCGCATTATTATTCGTATTAAACGAGACATACGTTAATAAGAATCACACTAAAGTGAAAAAGATTTATGATATAATATACACACAATATTGACTCCAAATTATTGAAAGATGTTTAATAAAAGGCTATCTGACAATAAGACTGTACTGCTGGCAAATACACTTACTGACGTAACTAATTACATATAACAAATGACAAAAATCACTCACGATAATGTTCATTATATAATCAGTATGAATATTAGATTTAACTAAGTATATGATGGACTGAAAATAATTTAATGCAAAAATGTATGTTAATAATATATTAGGTAAAACAAAAATGAATGTAATTTTGAACAATATTCTATTTATAAGAATTAAAATATATTGCTTAAAATATTTATTATGTAGTTTATTTTCGTATTATGAAAAAGAGTGACGTAATAAATCAGCAAACTACAATGGTGTCACATCATGAAAGCAAATATACTTTGGTTTTCCGCAGTATCCATGTGGATTTAAATCAAAATGTATTCCATACTTTTAGATTCTAATGTAATCGTTGTGGCCTAGATCTTACGCAATAGTGTGATGATATATGGCCTAAATCTATCGGGCTCAGTTCTATATAAAAACAACCTATGCGGTTTCGAGTTAAAACTCTGTTACGCAAAAAAAAATGTTTCGTATATACTTTGCCTATACGTTTTACCGCTTAGTGGCAATCTCACCGGACATTAAATGACGATTTGATCCAAGACAATAAACACGTTAAACGTAGAGGAACTGGCCATCTAGGCAAGCCGAGGTGTGCCGTGCACCCTTGACCTAGTTGTCAAATAAAATCGGCTGAGTGCCTTAAGCGCTCGCCTTAGTTGTCCGATGAAGCTGTTAAGACCTTGCTAGGTCAATAGCATAGTCAGTTCGAAAAACTGGCCATCTAGTGCAGCTGCCGAAGAACACCTATAAGTACTTGGCTACAGATTTTCAACTTGATGGTGGTAGCTAGCCAGGTGGGCTTAGAAAAAACCCTGCCACTGTCCTCATTTTACTACATTTTCCTTCACCAAGCGCTCTGGCTCATTTACAAGGATTCGAAACTACGACAATGGACACTATCTCACCACAAATACGGGAGAGTCAATCTACATTATAGGTCCAACATCAGACGAAACTGTGTTAAACAGTGGCTTGAAAATAAAACAATATTTAAATAAAATTAAAACAACAACCAAATATTATTTTACCATTTATTGATAATAAATACATCACATTTTAAACACAAAATAAGTTTAAACATTTGTTTATTTTAGACACAAATTTCACTAAATATGACGCATTTGATAATGCTGTTCAAGCTACAAAGCATATCATCAACATATAGAGTAAGGACAATATAAGAAAGAGGTAAAATTCCTTTGGCCGAGGTGTGCTGTGCACCCTTGAGCGAGTTGTCAAATAAAATCGGCTGAGTGCCTTAAGCGCTCGCCTTAGTAGTCCGGTGAAGCTATTAAAGCCTTGCTAGGCCAATAGCTTAGAAAATTCGAAAAAAATCGTTTATAGGAAGTAACATCCGAAACTACAAAATAGATCTCAAAAACCACTGTCAGTGATAGGAAGCTATATCATCTCAGTGGTATGGATTACATTTTATTGTTATTTCGCTATACAGAGTAAATGAAGCAAAAAGAATCACAGGTTGTTAACTTTTTTTATGTACTGATACACCTAAACTAAATGTTGTCAATACCTAGTTGTTTTTATTAGTAAAATGTTCTTTATAGTGAGACTGTTGTATTTCTTTTATAATATGTCAATAATAATGATGATGAAATTAAATATATGTATATCTTTGATTAAAATAATTTTAACAAACATTAATATAATTGAAAATAGTATATTAGTATTGTTCATCAATATATTAAAATATATAATAAGAAAATAATTTCATATTGTTCTGTTTAAATCAATTTGTCGTACAATATAATTGTAACACTAACAAGTCTTAGAATAACATAAAACTGTAATAAGTACATTCTATAAATTAATTCCATTAATCAATTTCAGTCACTTCATATATTGTTAACTTAAAATGCATATAAATGCATGAAATCTATCAAAATGTTTCAAAACAAAACATGGAAGAAGTTTCCAGACTGTCATAATATTTTAGGCTTGACTCACTTTATTTTTAACCATTGGTTTCATAAGTTAATTAAGTAATTCATTGGATATAAAATAAAACTATGGTCCTATTTAAATACACAGTAGACCTGGCCTTTGTAAACAATTTTTTGTACAAAGAGCACAGTACACCTGTTTTTATAGACAAAAAAAAGATCATCTGTAGTTAAGAAAATGACATAACACTACAAAGTGTTTTCAACCATTATATTATATAGTTTTTGTTTTTCTTAACCCTTTGTACTAATTTCATGACTGGGTATGGACTTGTTTTACATAAAAATAACCTATGAATATTCTGCTGTGCAGAATTACACTGCAATGATGATTACTTATCTATTATTATTTATATCCATTTTTTTACAGAAATTCAAACTTACAGTAGGACTATTACAAGTTATAACCTACCTATTATTAACCCAGAGGTATTGTTTGATTAAATATTATATAAATAAGTATACTATAGCATACAATTTTAATCCCTCTCTGGATACAATTGTACAATTGTTTTAGTAACTTCCTCTGCCAGCTCTGGAGTACTAGCACATAGTACTCTTCGTGATAGGATGTCAAGTGGTCCACCAGCTGGATCAATGACGACTCCTCCTGCTTCTCTAACCAAAATGGTGCCTGCAGCAATGTCCCATGCATGAATACCAAACTCAAAGTTCGCATCAGCTCCACCCATCGCTACCATAGCCATGTTCAATGCTGCAGAGCCCAGAGCCCTAACCCCGTGACAATTACTAATCAATCTCCGAAAATTCTCAAAAACAACCTTTTGCTTCTCAGTATCTCGACTTGTACCTGCTTCAAATGTAACTAAAGAATTACTCAACTCTTTTATAGAGGACACATGAATTTGCCTGTCATTTAAATAAGCTCCTTTGCCTTTCTTAGCAGTAAATAGCTGTTGTAACATCGGATTGTAAACAATACCAACCACAGGTTCTTTATCAATGGTTAGACCAAGGGAAATACAGCTGTGCGGGAAACCGTGAACGAAGTTCATAGTCCCGTCAACGGGATCTATTATCCAGGTAGGATCGTCAGTTAGATTGCACTTAGCACCATCAGCAACAGACTCTTCTCCTATAAACTTGTGTGTCGGAAAACGTTCCGATAATCCACTTATAATAGTTTCTTCGACCTTTTTATCCACCTCTGTGACTAAATCAATGTCACAGGATTTTAATTCGAATGTTCTGCAGCCACTAACATGTTCAGTCATAAGGTTTCCGCAAGTTTTCACTAAAGATAACGCGACTTCGAAGTATTCGTCTATTTTGTCACTCATTGTAAATAAAAACTTGGGTTCTAGTGGATTATGTAAATGTGAGATTAAGTGGTTTATATTTTATACCCTATAGTTAACGTAGATACAATGATAGCTTTAGAAGAAATAAATAAAAGTCGTCAAAAATGCGAGTTTTTTGCTAAGTCGTAGTCCTGTTTTGACACTTGATCTAATGCACAGACTAATAGTCGTACAAGTAATCTAATGTCACAGTTAGAGATGTAGCGGATATTTTAAAGTAAAATAAAATCGATTATCCAACATTAGCATCAATGGTTAAACATCTAACAACAATAATACATTGCTGTCTATAAACGGTGTTTTATGAAGTACGTCTTATTATTTATTTATTATTTTCTCGAACTGACTATGCTATTAGCTTTACAGCTTCACCGAACTACTACGTCTTATGATGTGTATCATATATTGCATTCTTTATTCGCTCGAAATCTCAGTCACAACTGTATAGTTTTTTAACTTATAACTTACTCTCCCTCTCAATTGGTCGACATTCATCGACGGCTTTTTTTTAGATTTACGTGCACTAAGCTGCTTAAAGAAGTCATAAATTAGTGACAATGTTTGCTTATAATAACCACGTCAGCATGGGGACTTAGTAAACAGTTAATTCAGAAGCTGGAGATACGATTACTTAAGAAGGGAACCTACTTGCATGCTTACTTACTTGCATAAGGTTGACAAAATTATTATTTTTGAATCTTGTTTCACGAAACAAATATTAAAATCTAGTCTTAATTGCACATTTTCATCACATTTATCTTTATTTCATTTTTCTCTAAAATATTATATATCGTCCTTAATCATTAACGTTTCTAATATACAACACATACAATCGATTTTTGAGTAATGTTGCATCCCTTGTCACAGTAGATGTATTTAGCAAACTGTCAAATCCAACATTGACACTGGGAAACGCTTCAGCGGTGCGAAAACAAGAAAAAAAAAACAAATAACATTTGATTTAATATTCTATATCAAAAAAGAATGTGCGTCATTTAAGCACAACAGGGAACAATTTTTTTAATAAAATCACACAGAAATAAACATGTATGTAAGAATATATTATGTATCACCACAGATATAAAACATGCGTTGAAAATTCATATATATTTGAAAAACTATGTTGAATATATGTACTTTGCCTATACGTTTTACCGCTTAGTGGCAATCTCACTGAACATTTAATGACGATTAAGTCTCGACATGTATAATTATCTGATCTTATTATTATTTGTATTTGACACCATAATCAATATCTACACTGATGGTAGCAAGTTAAAACATTCTTCAATTGGAGCAGCTTTTGTCGCCTATATGGGGACCCAACAAATTTCTATTAATAAATATAAACTGCATAACTCATGTTCAGTTTTTCAGGCTGAACTCTTTGCTATATAAAAAGCATGTTCTTGGGCTAACTCTAATAACTATACTATCTAATAACTATAACTCTAATAACCATATGGGCTTTGCGTGATCGAAGCAAAACACACCCTCTGGTTTCCAAAACACATAAACTCGTTAACACTCGCATGCCTTACTTTTTTGTACACCTGACGTGGATCAGAAGTCACGCCGGTTCTATTGGAAACGAGGCAGCTGACGTCGCAGCAAAACACGCTGCGGCTCTACATTCTGCGCCTAGCTATGCAATCTTCCCGATCAGTTTCCCCAAACGCGAAATTCGCGCTGAGCTTCACAGGGTTTGGCAGGCTAAGTATGAAAACTCTCCTCAGGGTAAATACACTATTACACGTCTATCCAAAATGGGGAATATTACAAAATTACAAACATGTGGACTTTCATTCCATATGATACAAATATTAACTGGAAATGGGTATTGTAAACAATATCTTAATCGCTTTAAGATTATTGACGACAACACCTGCCCCTGCGATAATACATCTGTGCAAAACTTCGAACACTTGCTTCAAGATTGTCCCAGGTTTTGCACGAAGAGACTAGAGCACATATTGCTTTGTGACAATATTCGTACACGTCCATTCTTCATTCTCCATTCCATTTTGGGCTTCATGGAGAAGGAGTCTGCATCAAATCGTTCGATAATTTTGCTAAGCATGTGATCGCTAATCTTAAGTCATTTAACAGACCTTGAAATTACCACGACTCTATGACTTGTATCTACATATATCAGGACTAACAAATATTGGTGACTTTAATATTATGCTCCTGCAAGTCAAGGGAGTGAATAGTGAATTGTATAAAATTGCCATTACTCCTCTCTCCCTTTGTATTGCCAATTTCAATTAACCTCAGTGCGAAACAAACAAGTTTGAAAAAAAGACATGTATAATTATTACCTGATTGTACCAAAGGAGTGAAAGTTTGTCAATGATTTGGCGCGCTCCATAGGATTTTTTTATATATAATCACGCTAAGAACAATAGGAGCGGAACACCAATGAAGAACGTTTCAAAACCATGGTTTTTTTCCTCTTGAGAGCTTCCGTTGCGTGTTAGCGTTAGCCCAAAGTAGGTATTTCACGCGAACGAAGTCGCGGGCAGAGGCTACTTAGTAATAAATCTAGTCAAGTTCCTTATCTCTTCTTACTTTTTTTTTCTTTTATAATTGTCACTTTTAATTTCAAAGTGAACTATTTAAGTTTGTGTACTATTAAGTTAATATTGTTAAGCGTAAGTAAGAGATAGGGTATATTTCTATTACTAGAGGATTCATTTGTTACTCAATATTAAAAAAGAAAATCATTTTATACTATAAAACAAAGTCCCCTATCGCCTCTGTCTAAAGGCGATAAACTTAAAAACTACAGAACGGATTTTCCTGCAGTTTTCTTCAGTAGATTTAGTGACTCACGACAAAGGTTTAGGTATATAATTTTTCAAGGTTTTTTTCTATTATCAGGGCGTGACAACCTCCGCCGGGCGCGCTTGTATTACATAAACCACTACCAATATTACATAATATGGAGCCAAATAGTGCAAGATTATAAACAAAATATAAATTCCACTACATGACATCCCAAGATCCCGCCAAAAACTCAGAGTTGAAATGTAAGAAAGAGGCGAAGAGCGTAAGGTTCACCATAATTTACATAGAAATTTGTGATAATAGTTGTTGAATTATTGAAATGATCTTGTTTCGATTATTTATCGTGCTTCAACAAAGTAAAACCTAGAATATTACATAACGAAATAATAGGGTATGGGCTATGGGTATATAAATAAAACAATATGATATTAAAAATGTTGAAAAAATGTTTAATTGGCATATCAACTGATAACTTGTTACAACCTATTGCCAATTTCACAATTACATCAATATTGTTAATAATAATTAAATATAATATTTTGTTTCAAAACTTGACTTACATTTATGTTTATATTATTATTATTCAGGACAAAAAGAATATTGTATAATAAACTTATTAATAATAAAAAAAATGGTCATTCGGGTATGGATAAAAAATTTAAAAAATGCTCACAAAACCGTACAAATTTTATATTCTTTTTTTTAAATTATTGTACATGTGTACCAACAAAACAGCGAATCGCCTCTGTTACAAGAGGCTCGCGTTCCGTTTTACACATATTTTTATATGAGAAACCAGAAGGCCACATTTCATTATTACGAATCTTAAAATCTATTAGAATAGCGAGCCGCGCCTGTTCTCCGCCTTGTATAGCTAGCTCTCGTACAAACGCGGGGATAATACCATTTTTTTTTATGTAAACAAATTTACATAATCACCATCGTTACATGGTGTATTTACATATTGTTCGTAAACTTTAAAAAAATATTAATTAATAAGAATAATCATGTACCGGGGAAGTTATGAACGTTTAAACGTATAGGGATGTGACAGCGTTATCGATATCATTCGCTACGGTAGTATATCAATCGGTACTGCTACCGGTTTTCGAGTGCAAAGCATAATTTTTTTACCGTTTTTTTTTTTGTAGCTATTCGCAAAAATCGATCACAAGGATGACAATTTTTCGATGACGCAGTCACATCCGCGTCACATCGAAAGCTTACGTTTTTATCTTATCAACTATCATTAAAATTTGTATGGCAACTAAGCGCTCAGTGACTCGCCCACTGATCTTATTTACACGTTGTTCCAGACACGGTGACTGAGCCTCGGCGGTCCCCCTAAGATATACAAGCCCAGGTTATTTGACTATTATATTTTGACCAAGTCTCATAAGTACTCAATGTGTGACGCATAATCAAAATAATTTGCAAAACACCGGACAAACTCAGTCACCTTTGCTATCAGCGAAACGGTGCAAATCCAGCATTTTAAAAGAAGGAACGGAGGGGAAGGGGAGATAGGTGCAGGTTAAAATATTGTCGTAAAAACAGTCTTTTACTCAGTCACGTTTTAAATGCAAGATATTAATTACAAAAGAGAGAAAGAGGGAGAACTACAATTTTTTTTTATACTTCAATTTAATAATACTTTTTTATTTATTTATTTAAACGTACAAAAATTTCTTTACACGTATATATCACCCAATGGAGTTAATTTAACACTCAACTTCGACTATGTCTACGTATATGTGAGAAAAAAACCTCGATTGTACAGGAATGTATCGTTATTAATACTGGATGGGGGGGAAAGCATGCTAGTAGGAGTTCGATGTATTTATTTTTTCATATATCAACTGTTTCATTTTTATTTGTTATTAATATAATATTTCAAAGAAGATAATAATTGAGCACCCGCTATAGTTTATATAAATATAATAATGAAAAATATAAATTATGTGAATAAAAAAATCATCTTTTTTATTTATTATTCATAGACAACGTTGTCTCGTCTCTATGAGCAATCACAGAATCGTATTTGAATTTCATTGAGTTAAAATCGAAACGACACAAAGTCGTGAGCTTTATTTCGGTCATAATATTAAAATTTGACAAGAATATTCCTTTATATGCTTTTGAAATAAAAGCTCTAAATAAAAGCTTCCATCGCATAATAAATTACAAACGAACAATATTATTCATGTTATTCCAATAAGTATAAATAATATAAGCGATCATTGTACATAATTATATAATGCAAAGCCGATGCGCAACGAGTTCAAAACATTTATATAATTTTATTTCGTACAATCTAATATGGTTTTACATAAAAATATATTACTAAAACACCGCCTTACTTGATTTATAACTTCTTATAACAAAATTATTGTTAAAATTATAATAATAAAAAAAAACCTTTAAAATTGAATACAAAAAATGAGCGTCACGTTCATTATAGAGTAGAATTAGAAAAAAAAAATCAAATAAGGCGGTGCGTATACGATAAAACAAAGATTTGCGCACGCGTCGAATCGCTATACACACAACACTAGTGATCTCTCAAACGTCGATAATCAACAACACATCAGTTACTGTATTACAATCTTTGAATAATATTCATAAAGGCAAGGTCCGTCAAATAACCAAAACTTCGATATTAAAAAACAAAAAAGAAATCGATCATCTATCGACGTCAAAAAAGATCACCTATCGAAAACCATCAACCGTCGAGTATGATCGGTATTTTAACAAAAGAAACTGAAACACGAATCGGCTCAGAAATAAAAACGACCGCAAAGAATCGATAGAAAGATCTAGATTGAGAATAATCTCAGAGAAATCTAAATTATAAAATGAAGTAAAGCGTAATAGAGATTTAATTTAGTGACATGCCCGTAAGAGGTACGCACGCGCCCGCAATTTGCGTACACGCACGCAATTTCCGTATACACCGAGCGTCGTTTTTATCGCCTGAGATAGGAAACAAATATTTGTACGTCAAATATAATTTCTGAGAAATTATTTGAATAATGAAATTAAGTAAAGTGTAATAAAAAATTAACTCAGCAACGTGCCCCTAATACGAGCACGCACGCGCCCACAATTTGCGTATACACGTGCCTCATTTTTGTCGCTTTAGAGGGGGGAAAAAATATTTGCACGTCAAAAGTAATCTCAGAGAAACAATTGAATTATAAAATAAAGTAAAGCGTGACGTTGAAAAGACGAAAGATTTATAAATTTAGCGGCGTGCCCGTAAGACTTGCACGTACACGCACGCACTCTATGTACACGTGCGTCGTTTTTGTTCGTTGTGACGGAGAAAAAAATAGTTGTATGTTAATAATACCGATCTACAGGAGGTGTGCAGGCTCGGGTGGTGGTCGCCGTCACTCGACGCTGTTGGTGGTGTCGTTCATGTCGTCGAAGGACTCGTCGCCGGAGCCCGCGCCCGCCGCCAGGGACGTGCGCTTCATGCGGGAGGAGGAGGACGCGCCCGACAGTCCCATGGGGCCGCCTTGCCGTCTGAACACGCACGAACAAATTAACATCACATTTACAGGAAAGATGATCGGACACAAACTTAACAAAAGACAACAACAACAAAGACATCGACAAAGCGAAACCAAACAACTTCACATGAATTTATTTTAAAACAATGATAGTCGATTACCCACATGTCAGTTCAGTCACTATCCAGGTCATTCTTGTGCAGGCAGGAGTGTCTATATTTTAATGAATGATTGATATGACGATGATTTAATTTTTTAAATTCCATTCCGTAATGAAAAAGCGAACAAACAGCCAATGTATATATATTTTTTAATTTCCCTAGCCAATGAATTTAGATAAAATAGTGCTCTAAGTGACTAACATTATACTACCTAAATCTAGAAATTAAAGTAAATATATGAGTCGTTATATTAAAAAATTAGCGAAAATCAGTTATAATCAATCGGTCATATAACATGTTTAATTTTTTTAAGATTTCCACTTATTATACACTGAGAAGTTAAAATTTTACCGTTCATAAGATTTTTATCATGTTCATATTTTACATGTACAAAATTTGAAAACCATGAAAAATAACGTAAAACATTAAGAACGGCGTAACAACTCATATGCCTATATATATCTATACATATAATAAGAATGTAAAACTATTATAACAGCCTGTATAGTCTGGAGTGGACAGACAGACAAAAATTGTAAAAGGATTATTTTTGGCTTCTATAAGTGTTCACTTCTGTCGGATGTCCTTATGACTATCAAACTTCAAATGCCTATATACAAGAAAGTGGAAACCGTAGCTAGTTATTTTTATCGAAAATAGAGCACTTTTCCATCTATAAAACCAAGGTTATATCCAAATCGCAACACACCCCGCAAACACCTCCCCTCAAACCCCTTTACGGTTGTTACCTCCAACGAACTCCCCCCTCACTCTCTAATTCCCCCCTCGAACGGTCACTCTTGAGCGTCACTGTCAGACAGCGACAGTTTGGTCGACAGCGAGCGCATGTTACCGGGACGCGACGTCCCAGACTCGACACTTCTGTATAACAACACCCCCCCGTATAAATATCGCGTTTATCGATAACCGACTCAGTTATCGACATTATAGTCTTTAAAACAAGCGTCATTTTTGTGGCAATAAGCAGGTTTTAACATGTTTACCAAATAGAATGTTAAATTTTCGAACAAGCATTAGACACAAAACCAAAGGAAAAAGATGTGGTTCGAAGGAAAAAAAATATCGAACAAATCAAATCAAAAATACTTTATTCAGTTTAGGCCCTAATAAGGCACTTATGAACGTCAAAGACTACTACCGGTTCGGAAAACAACCCAGTCATCGAGAAGAACCCGGTAAGAAACTCGATCAGGTACATTTGGGGTGTAAGGGGTGTCAAATAACATCTAAGACTTGAGACACCCAAGGCAACCTCACCTGCACGTCGTGCACCCTGCTGAATAACGAACGAGGCAATGGCGAAAGCGGGGTGGTAGGGTGTTGCAGCCTGACTGGGTCGCAACCACCATGTATATGGCGAAAAAGCCCATCACAGTGATTCGCTTATGTGGGTCGCGTTTCGGGATCAGCCTGGGCATACTCAGCTTTTCGCAGGCCGGCATGACAGCGGCGACCGGCGATGGATACTGTTTCACTCGGTGGTCGCCGTTGTTTTTGGATTGTACTGTGCTTACCATCAGGCACAGTGCAGTCATTTTGCCGTGCTACTATAAAAAAAAAATGTGCAAATTAATACATTAACTAAGACGACATACATCTGTAGCATTACAAAGTTGTCAAATTTAAATTTGTTATGAACTTATTATATAAATAATTAACACAATTCCTTAGCCGCTTTTTACTACTAGTAGTAGTAGAAGTATTTAAAAAGAACGTTGGCCTTGGTTAATTAACAATCACAAATGTTCAGGATAATTTTTAAGTTTACGAATATAAAATATTTGTATAATTAGGTAATTTAATAAATCAGTACATAGTATAAAACAAAGTCGCTTTATCTGTCCCTATATCCCTATGTATGCTTAAATCTTTAAAACTACGCAACGGATTTTGATGCGGTTTTTTTTAATAGAGTGATTGAAGAGGAAGGTTTATATGTATATTTTTATTATTTATATAATAACATCCATTAAATATTGGAGAAATACTGTTATTTTTGAATTTTCTAATGTGATGTCGTAAATAATTAAATAACCGATTCGATGCAGACGAAATTGCACGGGTCAGCTAGTAAATAATAAATAACAGTACTTTGTTACCTTTATAGAATTAATTGATCGGTACTTAATTATTTGGAAAGTTCTGAATTATACATCAATTTTGTATTAGAATACTGGTTTGTATAACAGAATGTATGTATTCATCTCAGTCTCGTAAAAAATAAGCAGAATATTTAGTTTCGCTTGTATTACGTAAGACGTGATACTCTTCTTTAAAATAAAAAAGGAAGGAAAGTTTTTGTTTACTTCACACTTTCTTCAGCTGGCACTTTCGACAAGTTTGTTTGTCGTCGCGGACGGAATTATCATCTCATTTGGAAAGCATAGGACGATCGAATATCGTTTGAATTGTATAATGATGATGACATGAAAAATTATGGAGGGGAAAGAGGTGGGGGAAAAGGGTGGTGAAGGAAGGGAAAGGGGTTGGAACGCGGGGGGAAAGAGGTGGGAATGGGGGGAAAGATATAGGAACACGGGGGAAAGAGGTGGCAATGCGAGGGAATGAGGTAGGAACGCGGGGGGAAACGGGGAGAAGGATGGGTAATGTATACTGACCGCAGTTTGTTGCGCAGGTTGTTGTACTCGCGGGTGAGGGTCTCGTGCTGCTCCACCATGTCCTCGAGGTCGCGCTGCGCCTTCCGCTTGAAGGCCTTCTCGCGCTGCACCTCCTCCTCAGACTCGTCCAGCTGCCGCTTCAGCGTCTTCACGCGGACGTTCATCTGTTACAATCCGAGTAGTAGTTACATTAGTTTTTGGTGGATGCACAGAGAGTGGCGTCATTTCCAGACGCCATGACCACCATACACAACCACTATAGTGGTACCCTTAAGTGTATCATCTGTCCTGTAAACAAATAATATAGTAGTGTACGTATTCAAATGGATCAATTACCATATTACGTCGCCACGTTTCGGGATCAACAAACGTACACGGGATGACAGAACTATACAACTGATGTGGCAGAGTGTCTGTACTTGAATGGATTGCTATCACTATGACCATGATGAAACACCAGTCACAGTGACTCGATTTTACCTTGCTTCGGGATCAGCTAGTATATATGGATAGTAGATCTTTGTACTGGTACTTTCCACCAACCAAAGTGCAGTGTTATAAAAACATAAAAAAAGGTAATACAGCACTCATGGTGAAAAACCAGTCACAGTGACTCGACTTTTCAGTTTTCTAGTTTGAAGTTATAGTTGTATACAGATGGATGGATCATAGACCTCTCGAAGGTCGCCATCATAGATAGTTCGCTTTCTTGTTATCGTCAGGTAACATAGTCATTGTGTAAAAACAAATGAATTATATTAAAAAAATGTGAATAGTGAACCTTTTCGATCTGTTCCTTGTACTGATCCGCGTGCCGGCGCTCCTCGTCCAGCTGTAGAGCCAGCTCCTTCATCTTCTTATCCAGTTTCCGAGAGGTCTTCTGCTGCGCGAGCCTCTCCCGCGACTCCGCCTCCAGCTGCTCCTCCAGGTTCGTAACCTTCAGCTCCAGTGACGTTATCAGGCCCTGGAGAAGTACAGTACAACGCATACATTATATATTAATTACCCTATCCATCTCTCAATTATATATTATAATTAATCCAAAGAAAACAATTCGCAATACAACAACCAATTATCTGTTTTAATTCTTCATATTTCTTCAAAAGGATATTAATATTTTTATATCGATGAGAAAGCTAAAAGACAAATGGGAAAATATTTAACGCATTAAAATAAGGTCGTGTATATGACGCGAGTAAAATTGTAACAAAAACCATACTAATGACAATATTTGTACTATTGACTTGTTACCTTTGACTTGTACTAAATTACTATTGACTTTCACGAAATATTGACTAGATTAAATGTGGCACGTCTGTAGGTTATCGCATAAATCAAATTTATATACTGTTATTGTATTAGTTTTACTAATTGTCCTTCGTCAACTGAACTATTAAAAGTTGAATAAAGCGTCATGTGTGATGACGTCATAGTTCCATCATTATTACGATGTTATACAAAAGTTATAAAATAATATATATAAAAGTGTATACTATACTATATTTTATAAAATAAGAGACTACTAAAATAAAGACATTAAAAATTTAATAGTACTAGATTGGCCTTGTCACTTAAATGTCTAAATACTCATATGTTATGCATGTCAGTAACGCATGTAGTAAGTAGGTTACAATAGTTCACTGTCAACAGAACCTAACAGTCTACTGTAAACAATAGAATAAGAAATCCAGCTATAGTAACAAACTGTATAAATTCAAATTTTCAACTGTGTTGATAGTCTCTACAGACAAAAACAACTCGTCTCTACAATATAGTGCTAGACGGATAACATTTTTCAGTTATTTACCTTGGTCTTGGTTCGCGTCGACGTCTCCAGCTCCGCAAGCTTCGCCTTCAGCTCCTTGTTCTGCCTCTCCAGCACCAGCTTGCCGCTCTCCAGCTTCTGCGTCGCGGACTTCTCCGTGCCCAGCTCCATCGTCAGCTGGTCGATCTGGTTCTGAAACAACAATTCACTCGTTACATTTCAAAATTAACCGAGTCTAATTTTACTTGTACCAGATATTTAATTTTTCTAAACATTCACATATTTTTCTTTTCTTATCTACACTAATATTATAAAGCTGGAGGATTTGTTTGTTTATTTAGTTGAACGCACTAATGTCAGGAACTACTGGTCCTATTTGAAAAATTCTTTCAGTGCTAGATAGGTCATTTATCGAGGAAGGCTATAGGATATATATAGGCTAAGACCAATAGCAGCGGAGCATCAATGAAGAATATTTAAAAATGGTTTTCTATGTTCCTTTCGAGTGCTACCGCGGCATGTTAGCCGACAGTAACTATTCCAAGCGGACGAAGTCACAGGCAGAAGCTAGTATAAATATAGCTCGATTATTGTGCACGACTGAAGTGGAAGGTAAATAATACCACGGAGTATGGATCCTCAGATGTCACAAAAACTCCTTGGAAAGTTCTAACAAGACAGTCTTCGTCTTGTCAATTCATTGAAATTCCTAATGCTAATCCCTCCTAAATTCATACATACTCGATAATAGCAGTAATAATGTTCTAGAAGGTTCGTTGCCAAAAATAAAACTAAAATAAGAAAATTTCCTTACCTGTGATTTCCGTAGCCTATCGTTAAGTATCTCGCTGTTGGACTGCTCCTCATCAAGGTCCTCTTCGAGGGCAGCTATCCTCGCTTCTAGGCGTTTCTTTTCGTCCACCAATATGGTACTCTGCAATATCAATAGACATCCCATGTCAAAAGTCTTTAATAATATAAATTTTAATCCTTATATGCATATTGACACCAATCAACTACATTCCAGTACCACTTAACTTTTTATTCAAAAGCAGTTTGCAATATGTGTACATTAAGGCTACCTTATCGCTTAGAGCGATCTCTTCCAGGCAAACTTTAGGAGAATTTTAATTTTCAAAAATAACAGGTGACAATATAAATACACACACAGAATTAATAAAATATAGATGAAAATAAAGAATAATGTTATAAAACAACTTCTATTAGGATAGCAAGAGGTAATACCGGTGACCGGTGACTTAACTATTTTTTAAATTTTACTCTTTATGTGACTTATGACTACAGGTCTTTAAAAATCTATGGTATTAATTGAAAACATTTTATGCATTTAAGGGTTTAAATGAGTTTGGGGAGTAAATCATACAATTATTCTTGAGATTTGCAGATAGAAACACTCTTTGAGCACTCTATGAGTTACATAAAAAACTTGTAACATCAAATTTATATTTAAACTGATAATTTTACATAATGAATTCATTGTTTGAATAATGAAAACATACTAAAATAAAATTGAGCCGTCACGGGAAGCGTGGCAGATGTAAAACACACGTGTAACGTAGTAAACAATACTGTATACACTATAGGTATGCGAGCTCAGTGAGGCAAGAGAGATAGCGCACAGTCGCTTGCGCATGACACTGCATCACCACGTCTCGCCACGCCAACAATCAGGTTTACCCTCGCCTATAGATGTTTCACATCAATAAAGATTAAATCGAGTATTCGGATTCGTTATAAAAAAGCGTGCGTGTAAGTTGTACACCATGTATGAATACAAAATCGTTATATGACGTATATTGGTGCATAAAATTTGCATATGCGGTCGCTAAAGTACGCACTAGTATTTTTGTATATATGGGTCTTTGTTATAGTGGGTGTCGACGTGCGTCATTCTTTAAGTGCGTACAGTGTGTCGTTGTTAAATGAGTGATATAGTCAAGTAACACCTTAGTGGACAGTCGGATGCGTCACAAGTGCTTGGTACGTCTGTGAGTGCGTGCGTACATGCTGGTGAGCGTGAGTGCGAGCGTATACGTTGGTAAGCGCGTGCGCACGTTTGTATACATTGGTGACTGCGTGCTTACATGTTGGTGAGTGAGTGCGTAAATGTTGGTGAGTGCGTGCACATGTTGGTGAATACGTGCACATGTTGGTGAGTGAGTGCGTGTACATGTTGGTGAGTGCGTGCACATGTTGGTGAATGCGTGCACATGTTGGTGAGTGAGTGTGTAAATGTTGGTGAGTGTGTAAATGTTGGTGAGTGCGTACACATGTTGGTGAGTGCGTGCACATGTTGGTGAATGCGTGCACATGTTGGTGAATGCGTGCACATGTTGGTGAGTGAGTGCGTAAATATTGGTGAGTGCGTGCACATGTTGGTGAATACGTGCACATGTTGGTGAGTGAGTGCGTGTACATGTTGGTGAGTGCGTGCACATGTTGGTGAATGCGTGCACATGTTGGTGAGTGAGTGTGTAAATGTTGGTGAGTGCGTACACATGTTGGTGAGTGCGTGCACATGTTGGTGAATGCGTGCACATGTTGGTGAATGCGTGCACATGTTGGTGAGTGAGTGTGTAAATGTTGGTGAGTGCGTACACATGTTGGTGAGTGCGTGCACATGTTGGTGAATGCGTGCACATGTTGGTGAATGCGTGCACATGTTGGTGAGTGAGTGCGTAAATGTTGGTGAGTGCGTGCACATGTTGGTGAATACGTGCACATGTTGGTGAGTGAGTGCGTGTACATGTTGGTGAGTGCGTGCACATGTTGGTGAATGCGTGCACATGTTGGTGAGTGAGTGTGTAAATGTTGGTGAGTGCGTACACATGTTGGTGAGTGCGTGCACATGTTGGTGAATGCGTGCACATGTTGGTGAGTGAGTGTGTAAATGTTGGTGAGTGCGTACACATGTTGGTGAGTGCGTGCACATGTTGGTGAATGCGTGCACATGTTGGTGAATGCGTGCACATGTTGGTGAGTGAGTGCGTAAATGTTGGTGAGTGCGAACATGTTGATGAGTGCGTGTGTGCGTGTGCGTATGTACCTTGGCGGAGGTGTTGTTGAGCTCGTCGAGCAGGTCGTCGCGCTCGGCCTCGGCCTGGCGTCGCGCGCGCTCGGCGGCGGCGAGCTCCTCGACGTGGTGCATGGCGTCCGCCTCCAGCGCCTTCACCTTGCGCTCGGCCTCGCGCGCGGCCGACGCGGCCTCCTCGCGCCCGGCGCGCGCCTCCTCGCCCTCGCGCACCGCCTCCTTCATCTGCTGCTGGAGCTTCTTCACCTGCTTCATCAGGTCCTCCTTCACCTGCAAACATTACACTACGTTACACCTCCACTCTCCAATAATACATTACTACTCAAACAAACCATATAACCATATAACATATAACGATTGAAATTTATTCTTATTTCATCTCTCACACTGGTAATTTGTAACGCGCTCTGTTGAACAATGTTATTTCTAAACTATTTTTGCTCGTTATTATGTTCGATTTAGCATTATAGAGATGAGGCTACCTTGTTCGCAAGATGTAGGGCCTGTTCAGCGTCCTTGAGGTCAGCTTCGAGTTTCTTCCTGAGCGCGAGGGTCGCGGCGCGCTGCTTCCTCTCCTCCTCCACCTCGGCCTCGAGGTCCCGCAGCTGCTTCACGATGCCGCGCCGCTTCTCCTCACCCTGTTCCTCTTTCGCCTGCAAACATCGCATTACCATCAGCAATGCTTTAAAAGCGCTTCATGCACTTTATTGTCAAAGAAGTTACCAAAACATACGACTTTAACGATATAAAATTTTTCATAATTAACATGGGATTCGCTTTTTTTTATCATAGATTTTCAAATTAAGCCTCTTAAATATTCAAATATTTATGTTTGATTTGCATAAGATCCATATGATTTTGCAGAATTATGGGATATTTCAAGAGATTTATTTAGATCATAAACTATATAAAAAAATTAGTGCGTGTAACCGTCACACGCGATTGAAGTAAAAGTTTTTAAATACTTTTAACAATAAAAACAAGTGAATTAAACATTTTTGAAAAAAAAAAGAAAAATATTCAATTGAATAAGAATAAAAATCATACAATAGAATTAATTATGTATAATTATATGGGCGCGCGACCGTGCTGCCATCTGGTCTTAATGTAAGTAAGTAACAAATGAAATCAAAGCTTCATTATCTGTAGTGCCATCTATCAGCTAAGATGGCACTACAACAGATTACTATGACAAGTAACGAATTAAAGTAATCATGATTTAATAGACGTTTTGGATATGTTTAATCATTATCTAACCGGATGGCACAGAAACGTGCCGCCATATTGCTGTAACGGACGTTCGTTGCATTGTCGTCCAGATACCTCCTTGTCGGTTCTAAAGAAGTTTTACTTAAAAAAAAATGCATAGTTGGTGAGACAAGGATAGGAAAGAATGATAGAAGTAAGATGACGAGAATGGGAGATCGACAAGGCGAACGCGTGGGAAGGGATGCGAGGGCGAACGCCCAAGGAGGGAGAAGAGGGGGAATGAACGAGGGAGGAGAGGGGAGCAGGCGAAGACAGACGCGCAGGGAGGGATGCAAGCGAAGAGAGGGGGAGCGCGCGGAGAGACGGCATGGGAGGGGGGGGGAGCGGGGGAAGTGGGAAGTCGGGTGCGTGCGTTACCTGGAGGTCGCGCTCGAACTGCGCGCGCATGGCCTGCATGTTGACCTCGAGGCGCAGCTTGGCGTCCTCGGTGAGCTGCAGGTCGTCCTCGAGCTCCTCGTTCTGCGCGCGCAGCTCCGCCAGCTGCGACTCGAGCGCGCGCTTCGCCTTCTCGAGGTCGTGCACGTTCTTGTCGGCGGTGCCCTGCGTGTTCGCGAGCTCGTCCAGCTCCGCCTGCAGCACGCGCTTGCTGCGCTCCAGCTCCTCGATCTGCGAACACGTACGCCGCACCTCACTTTAGCCGTCCTGTGATCAGCTCTCGGAATAATAAACCACCAATTTAATCTAGCCCAGTAGCGAATACGAATCTGCGAGATCATAACTCTGACAGGTCAAATAAATTAAATGTTCATAACTTACAAGCCACCAGTGTTAGAACAAACGTATTTTAAAGAATTGGATGAGAAAGGATAGTCTGTAAATTAAAAATTATATTTATAGTAACGTTTTCACAGGTACATACCACTCTTAGTTTTGGTTTTTAAAGTTAAAAATATCGTGGCGTATGAAAAATGGTTGTGAGTTTACCTTTTCTGCGGCGTCGTCCAGTTCCCTGGTGAGGGAGAGCACCCTGGTCTCCTTGTCCCTCGCGTCGCGTTCCGCCTGGTCCCGCTCCGCCGCGTACCGCTCCGCCACCGCGCGCTCCTCCGCCACCACCTGCGAACACCACCACACAGTCACTCACTCATTCCTCCCATCACCACTCCCCCCTCCCCACCACTCCCCCGCCCCACCACACGTTACCTTGTCGAAGCTCTTCTGCTTCTTCTCGAGCTCCATCACCTTGGCGCGCTGCGCCTCCAGTTCGATGTTCGTATCGTCCAGTTCCGCTTGGATCTTCTTTTTACCTAAACAATAATACGAGAACATATAAATACGATTCATTTATGCCTATACGTTTTATTATTTAACTCAAGTTTTTTAAAACTAATATCAAATTCCCAATGTGTTCAATTTCAAGGAAACGATTCTGTTTCAAACATATACTTCTACAGGATTTAACGTGCGAGAGAATGAGATAGCATACATTATACAATGTTTCTTATATTCAGCATACATTATACAATGTTTCTTATATTCATAGTCTTTTAAATTTAGACTACACTATCTAATACTTGCTCCAGTCCTAGTGTTGTGTGTATGTTTTTACCTATGTTTGTGTGCACATTAGTATTAAAAAACCTTGGGAAAAGGCACTATAATCAGGAGTATTGTTCACATGTATTTCTTTAATGAATATTTTATTGTTTTTTAATGGTTTGTGAACTAAATCCGAGATTTTTTTTCTATTATTATCAGCAGCAACAAAACATATTCTACAGTGTATAGAAAGACGAGTAAATGATATAGCAAAAGTGACTGACTTTTCTCGAGTTTGTCGTTCGCCTGCTGGAGCTCATCGATCTGACGATGGAGAGCCTCCACGTCCTTGCAGAGCTTCTTGCGCTGCTCCTCGAGCGCTGCGGAGTTCTCCGCCTCCTCCTCCGCCTTCTTCTTCGCGTCCAGCACTTGCTGCGTCAGCACCGCCACCTACACACGTACGTCAATAACAATCAATCGATTATCGATAAAACACTACATTCCAAACCGATGCGCTTTTGACAATCATTGTTATACGGTGTATTAAAAAAAAACCGATTGTAACCTAAAACTTATAAATAACACAGTATTATTGTATACTAATGGGCTTGGCCAGGGGTTGACCTGCCCTGGTTTAAAAAAAAATTCTTAACAAATTATACACCCAAACCTTCCTCATAAATAACTTTATCTACTGGTGAAAACCGCATGAAAATCCGTCCTGTAGTTTTTGAATTTATTGCGAACAGACAGACGTGGCAGAGGACTTTGTTTTATAATATATAGAGGTTTTAATTAAATTTAAAAAAAACAGCTAATGTACATATGGCAATTTACGTATCTAAAAAAAAACAACAAAACAATTGACGTGTCAGTTGTTCCATAACAATCATAATTTTGTATTCATCATCCCTTCTTCACTAGGGGCTATTCAATATCTTATTTTTCCAAAAAATCCTTCTATACCGAGTTTTCATACAATAACACTATAACTAATAATTTAACTATCAACATTTTATTATAACAGTATAAAAAAAAAATAGGATACCCTAATTACATACATCTATACTAATATTATAAAGCTGATGGGTTTGTTTGCTTGCTTTGTTGAACGCGCTAATTGAACTACTGGTCCGAAACTACTGGTCCGATTTGAAAAATTATTTCAGTGTCAGGTAGCTCATTTATCGAGGAAGGTTATAGGCTATATATCATCACGCGAAGACCAATAGAAGCAGAGCAGCAATGAATGTTTCAAAATCGTTTTTTTCTTCTTTTTATGAGCTAGTATTAAATGCACACAGTTTGTTGCAATCAATCATGACTCGTGTCAGGTCACTAAATATAATAAACTCGCTTAGGAATGCGTCTTTTTTATGCTAAAGGGCAGCAAACATGCAGACGGCCCATCTGATGGTAAATGGTTACCGTCACCTATGGACACCTGCAATACCGAAGGTATCGCTGCTCGGTTGCCGGCTTTGAAAGTCTATCTATATCTTTGTAGTTCTGTATAACCTCACCTGTTTCTCCAGGTTCTTCTTAGCCTCCTCCTCCTCCTCGAGCTGGTCTCGCGCCTGCTCGAGCTCCTGCTCGATGTTCCGCAGCTTAGTCTGTAGCGACAGCTTCTGCTTCGTTTCCTCTTCGAGCAGTGCCTGGTGATGTCAAATTAATGTTAAACAACTATTCAAAACCAAAATATGGGATCTGTGGTCATTGTACTGAATGTAACCAAAAAAACTCATTACGCATCAAATCGAAAAGCAAGCCGATATATTTGTTTCAAAAGAGAAACGACATGTATGAGTTGTAGCTGTATTACCATAATTATATAACAGTGAATTATTTTTATTATAAATAAATATTAGCTATATTTAAAAGAAGTGGAATAAATTATAGGTATAGACTAGGGGACTCCTAGTTGAGTGTCCTTTTATTATTCTCGATTTACAATATACATACAGCATTATATTATGAAGGAAAAAAATAGCAATGTGCTTTCATACCATATGAAAAGTAGCAGGGACAAAATTATATTTCACTTTTTTAAAACTTAATATTCTTAAAAATAAGTAATGCGTAAAATATTCCATGCCTAATAAAGAAACAACAAATCTGGTTACATTTTAAAGTAAATTGTACTTTTATATGAAAAACAGCGGAGAGGTAAATAATTAAGGTTTTTTTTTTTCGAACTGAGTACGGTATTGACCAAGCAAGGTCTTAACAGCTTCACCGGACTACTAAGGCGAGCGCTTAAGGCACTCAGCCGATTTTATTTTGGCAACTAGCTCAAGGGTGCGTGGCACACCTCGGCTATAGCCGTTGCCTAATAAATGCAAATCGCGACCTATCTGAGCTAACCTAAATATGTGCTTAGCATTCATTCATATTATATGAACAATAGCAGTGACAAAATCATGTTAGATTATTTTTCACTTCACATGTAAAAATAACAGTGATGCGTGAAATATTCCATGCCTACTGAGCAAATAACGCAATGTTGTTTATTTAATATTAAATTCTATTTTTATATGAAAAACAGTGGACGGGCAAATATGTGCTTAGCATTGTTTATTCATACTACATGAAAAATAACAGTGATGCGTGAAATATTGATTTGTATTTTTATATGTAAAACTGGAAGTGTGTATTCTGTTTAGAAGAGTGTAGACACACCTGCGCCTCGGTGAGCTGCGCTCCGATAGTGGCGGCTTGCTTGGCCGCGCCCGACGCCTTCAGCTCCGCCTGCTCCAGCTGCGCCGCCGACTGCTCCGCCTCGTTCTGCAGCCGCAAGCACTTCTCCTGCACCTCGGACCTGGACAACAATATGCACAAATATTACTCAACAGAAACACAGACCCTTCCATACAAACTGAAATGTTTGTTATGATTAGATAGAAGATTTTTCAGTGTTATCCAGGCTACCTAGCATTACACTTCTGCATACATCCTAAACAGTAATCATAATATAATTTAACAAAAGAAACTTAGCATCGATAAAAGAAAACCACATAGATCCCATGAAACAACAAAACCAGGTATAAACCAGAACACAGTCGTAAATTCGATTCTGTGTCCATTATAGGTAAATCAGTTACTACGATGACGACATCTCTTATGGAAATAAATAAACGTCGCCTAATTTGGAAATATTAATATCTCGTTTAGTTAGAGGGACTGCATGTTGTTGAGTTGATGTGTCGGTAGGACGGTGTGTCGGTGTACTGATGTATGAATGTGACGGAGTGTCGCTGTGAGGATGTGCCGGTGGGACGGTGTGTCGGTGTGAGGATGTGCCGGTGGGACGGTGTGTCAGTGTGAGGAAGTGCCGGTGGGACGGTGTGTCGGTGTGAGGATGTGCCGGTGGGACAGTGTGTCGGTGTGAGAATGTGAGGATGTGCTGGTGGGACGGTGTATTGGTGTGCAAGATACACACCTAGACCTGTCGAGGTCCTGGAGCTTAGCGGCGAGGTCAGCGAGCTGCGCCTCGGCTTGCTTGCGGCGACGCTCGGCCTCGGTGCGCGCGGCGCCGGCGCTCTTCAGCTCCGTGGCGAGGTCCGCGTTCTCCGCCTCCAGACTCTGCTTCGCCTTCTCCAACGCTGTCACACCACACCACAACACACGATTATAACTTATACACACTGTTGCACTGCATTGTCTTTCAATGAGCTTATTCGTCATACCTCTAGACCACAGAAGATTTATATATATTGAATAGTTTGGTTTATTCTACTTTGTCCACATTTCTCATTTAAATTACAGCTTTAGCGTTACTTCCTATTGTTTTGTGTATGTTGTGTTCATTAAGTAAGTACACAGTAAGATTAAATTAAAACCTACGAATTCTCACCTATTCACATTTGATAATAGTTAAGGACTTATTTTTTATTAAAATAAATTCAATAGTAACAGAGCAGTAATATAGAATTCATTACATTTTATAAGTTAATCAGATTCCATGAAGTTAATATTCGATTACCTCAGACCAAGTCATTACATATTTGTATAGATTGCGTGCAGGAAGAAGTGATCTCCGAAAGGGTTTCTTTAAAGTAAAAACCTTTTTTGCCCTCGTTGTGATTTCGAAAGCGATGAAACGTAAACGCGACATTAACAGAGCCTGATTCACTCTAAAACTCGACTCTAACAGAACCCGTTACATAATGAAACATGAATCTAACATAAACTGCCTCACTGTAAAACTCGAAGCTCACATACCCTAACTATCTCTCATGATAATGGAATTAAAATATTTTTACCCAACATTGAGTAATCGTCGCGTGTTCTGTCCGGTGAACAGTCACTCTTACACATATGCTGCCAATAATTTCTAGCCGAATTAAAAGTGTTTCCTTCCTCGTGGAAAGCGATATCCTCCACTTCACAACTGTCCTCGTCTTTCGACAAACCGAATTTTACGTTCCTCTGCCGACGTTCCTTCGCGCAAGCCATAGTATATCATAATAAAAATCGTATGTACTTCTATTTTTTGATTTACCGTATGTTTAAAAATAAATAAATATATAATATTACGTGTGTATATATGTAACCGAAAATATTTTTGTATATAACGAATGTTTCGAAAATTATGACGTTTTATTTTGAAAGATAGTTTTGATTTTAGAAATAGTTTATGAAAGTTTTATTACTTTTAAATGTTATAACGATTATCGCTTTTACAAACCGATTAATAATAAAGAGTATTTAATAAAATAAAAAATGATCTCGACATTTGAATATTTTTATGATAAACGATACAGTTATTATTGGACTAGAGATTTCGCTATTTAATTATTATTAATTTAAAAATTTCAAACTCAAACAGCAACTCAATTTTGAATAGTGTCATGAAATTATCTATAAATGTATAAAGTTAGACTCATTACAAAAAAAGTCACATTTCAGACTCCATCGACAATCAACAAGCTGGTCAATGTCAATGTCACAAAAAATATCGTGGAACGAATGGTAGAAACGAAACTTGTTATGAATTTCTAAATCAGTCATTTTCTTTTACTTTGAAATCTGTTTCTCATAAAATCCACCACATGACATTCCAAGATCCCGCCAAAAACTCTCCCAAAGCAGTTTGTAACTGATGAATTTTTAAGGTAACACAAACTTTAACAAAATGTACGATCGGATTGTGAACTTCTTCGTTTTTGAAAACCGTTAAAAATAAGTTAATAACAATAATATATCACTGGATTTATAAAACTGTTACGTACATAGTTATCTTCTATTTCATTATAACATAAAAGGATATCAAACATTTACGACAAGCGACCAGACAACGTAGTGCGAAGGAGGAACGAATAGATGGCGTTAAAAACAAATATGAAATTTACAGGTTTTTGCACAATGAAAAACACACTCACCGGCTTTCGTTTTCTTCATCTGTTCCTGTTGCTCGTTGAGCAACTGCAACTCCTGGGAGTGTTTGTGCCTCTGATCCGAGAGCGTCGCTTCGTGCAAGGACGCCTCCTCCTCCAGGTTCCTCTTTAGAGAAGCCACCTCCTGCTCGCGTTTAGACCTCAATTCCTGTTGGGCTGTGGAAAAAAACCTTTACGTCACTATATACGAACTAAAACATTTCTGTGAGGGTAAGAAGTAAATCCTTGCCTTACATAAGTTCTTGGGGTGCCCAATTTGGTTACACATATTTAAGAAGATTAAATACAGTTTTTTTTTGCTAGTTAGTTTATTAATAGTGATAAAGTTATTTGCCACATTTTTCCATGATATGTGTGGAAAAGTAAAAAGAAATGGAACAGAGATTATTGATATATTACGTATAGTTTTAGTTTATGTTTTTTATTCTAATAATAGGCTCATTTATTTTAATGAATTAGGAAAATAAATAGATAAAAAGTGAAAATAGTTATTGGTTTTTTTCACTCTATTTTATTTTAATTCTATGCAAGCCTATTCATGGTTGTACCATTTTTTATATAGTTTGGTGATTTTTCATTAAAAGTATGTAAATATTAAAATATATAATAATTTCAAATACTGTAATGAATAAATAATATTGTCACTTAGTAAACGTTGTGTTCACGTACAAGTAGTATGAAATAATAAAGTGTAAGGTTTTCATCTTAATTTCTTATATATTAAAACGTACTTTCTATTCGTGTATAAGAATTATAAGAAATTATTATTTGAAAGAATAAATTCCAAATGCTGTACAAGGGAAACATATTTGGGTTTATAATTATCGCGAAACGTGTGTATGCGTGAGTGTATGGTTGCGTGTGGGAGCGCGTGTGTGTATGTGTGTGCGCGTGTGTGGATGTGCGTGTGGGAGCGTGTGTGGATGTGCGTGTGGGAGCGCGTGTGGATGTGCGTGTAGGAGCGCGTGCGTGTGTGCGCACTGACCGGCGGTGGTGTCGAGCGAGTCGAGCAGCTCGCTCTTGAGCGCCTCGAGCTCCTCGTTGAGGTCGCGGCGCAGCTTCTCGGCCTTGGTGCGCGCGGCGCGCTCCGCCTCCAGGTCCTCGTGCGCGTCCGCCAGCGCCGACTCCGCCTCGCGCGCCGCC